>QQOI01000111.1:0-95554 GCA_009729435.1 Phytophthora fragariae | reverse complement strand
CAGGTGTATAGTACTCTCGTGCTACCCTCGTTGGGACCTATTCCCTCCTCCAAAAGTAGTATAACTTCCAGGAGGAGAACAGGCGGGTATACCTCCAAACGAGAAACCTCGTTTGGAGTTGGCGTGTGTACCTTGCGTAATCCCCTTTTGGGCCGTTTGTCTTGTGCGGACCGGATTCCACCTAGTGAGTTGTTAATGTATGGGTATAGAAAATATAAGAGTACTGAGCGTGGACGTATACCTCCGAACGACGCTCGTACAGTTAGTGAGAAGTAGTGATCTACTAACCAGATCCACTCCCAGAGTAAAGATAACCAATCTCAAAATATACAGAATACAATACACACAACTACCCGTCACTTATTCTTTTGGACCCTCGGACGGTGGGTCAACACTCCAGTCAAATAGGGTTCTCCGCTTGGAAGGCACTGGTCAACCTCCAAACGAACCCTTACCAATATTCTTCTCTTCGACTCACGCACCACCTCCGTTTGGAGGAAAATAGACAGACCTAATACACAGTCCTATCACACAGTAATCTATCAATAATTCCAGGGGCCGATCACTAACAAACCTCCTAGACTGCAGTTAATATGGAATGGATAAAGCTCCTCTGCGAAAGAGTGTACTTCCCAACTAATAATATGGAATAGTAACGGGTCACTCCCGGTGTGCGAGCCCGGGTCCCCGTCCTAACTGTGACTTGACCTTTTTGGGTGAGAATCCCCACACGTCCTCTGGCACGGTCGGTGTGTCTGGATGTTGACGTTCGGGCAGTCAGACCTCCGGGGGTGGTCCCTAAAAAACGCGGTAGGCTGCTGTCCTCTGGTCCCAGGCGGTATTCGCCTCGCTCCCGTGCTCGGAATTACGATGCACTTGCGGGTCTTGAGGCAAAACGGATTCTGTTATTAATGGTTATCTTGGTCTCTTACTCTCTCTCTCTTTTCTCTTGGCTAGAAGATCTCTGCTGGATTTCTGCTTGCGTTCTTGGCGTCGATCTTCGACACACACTCTTCTTTTATCTTGATCTTTGTATGGGGCGCGTCCCAGCTTCAACCTTGGCGCGCGTAATCGTCCTACACGTCGGGTCCGCATCCTCGCACGTGGGTGTGACTCAGTGGGTGACCGTGGTACATAAGTACCACACTTCAGTCCGGACATATCTTGAGATCTGACTTGACTTGGACTTTGTATGGTGACTCATCTTGGAGCATCACCCTCTCCGTGACTTCACTCTGTGAGTTCTCCTCTTGGACGTCACGTCACAACTTGACTCTTGGACATCTTCCTCTTGGACATCTTCCTCTTGGACTTCTTCCTCTTGGACTTCTTAGTTCTTGGCTCTTGACTCCCGGACTTCTTGACTCTTGACTCCTGGACTTCTTGACTCTTGGATTCCCGGACTTCTTGACTCTTGGACTCTTGACTCCTGGACTCCTGTTTCTCTTGGACTTCCGGACTCACGTCACAGCTGACTCTTGGACTTCTTGATGACTCGACTCCTGGACTGTAACATTCTCGACTCTGGGATCCTCGCTTGCAACTCGACTCTGGGACTCTTGATCCCCGGTCGTTTGGGGCCGCTTGTATCCTGGGTCTCACTTCTGCATGCATGGGCTCCCAGATCCGAATGCACAGGACTTGGCAATTTTGGTTCAGTCACTTCGTGTCAACCGTCCCTCTGATCCCAGTCTCTCATAGAGGAACCGATCGCCGAGATGATTGACTGTGATAAGATCACACGAACGACTGACCTATCGAACGGAGGGCGGACATCCAAACGACGTTTTGGTCTGGCAGTTGACAGAGGTCACTTTCCATCCACGTCTGTTCCCATCGCCATCTCTCAGAAATCGACTCGGCTTGGCTCCATCCAGCTCCGCGGGTGTTCACAATCTGCCAAGCTTTCCGCACTGCAATGAGCTCCACGTCCGCTGCTACAGCGCCGCTGGCCTCTGTGCAACTCCCATCAGGCGACACCTCTGGTGAGGGCAACACTGCGGGCACGGATGGCCAGGGTGGCCTGGCAATCAGCTCTCCTGCGCCTGCCGACTCTCGAGGCACGCCTTCGTCTGGAAGAAGCGGTACCGGGGAAGATGATGCGGGTGATGACCACTCGACTGCTGGTTCCCCGCGCTCCGATGCTCTCCCTGGCTCTCGTTCGGACAGCGCAGTCAGCTCGCGCCAGGCGTGCGTCATCGGACCCACCAACTCCGTCGGGACGCAGACAGCAGACACCATGGTGACTCGCTTCCTGACGGGGCTAGAAGTGCGACGCCTCGAAACGGACAACTCGCTACCTGCTCCAGAGCTCGGTCCTCGCGGTGACGTGGTGGCTCCGACTCGCTGCGACTTCTTGATGGATCTCTCGTCCCTGGGCCGCACTCGGTTGATAGGCGTCCCAGTCGCATTCTCTCCCGGAGCAGCTTGCCCGCCTGGTCGCTGCCGAACATGCACGCTTGCAGTGGGATCATTGTGCGACGGACGAAGAACGCATCGCTCACCTCCCGGCGAACACCCGCGACATGCTGACTCCAGCCGGCATCCGTGATCTCATCCCCGACACGCCCTGAGTCGATCCAAGCACCGTCTTCTGGACGTAGTGTCGTTATTCATCTTCCCTTGCATCTTCCGGAGCGTCCTGCCCCGCGTAGTCGTAATCATCTTAATCGTCTGGAATATCAATCACTTCGTTTCATCATAGCGTCCTCGTCTTCTCATACTCAGTTTCACTTTCACTCTCTCTTCATCTTTCTCATTCACAACAGTTGCCGTCCATTCACACATCCCGGATCCAAGTCCAGCGGGTTCAACATGGTGGACTCCGCTACACTCGGGGATGATCGTCCCCTGCCTGCATAGACTGGAAACGAGCTTTGGCTTTGGCGCTCTGATTGAACTCATAGAGTAGTGCTCCACAACTGAGTTGAGAGACAGGTAGCCACTCAGGATCGTCGTAATTCTTCCACTTGATCAAATATTCCTTACTGCGCTTGGACGTCCGTGTTCGTTTGGACCACCTCAGGTCGAGAATCTTTTCCACTTCGTACTCGTCTCTCCCAGAGTCGGGTTCCCAACTGTCTTCCGGGAGGAGTGCGATATCGAAATCATCCTCTTCTCCGACTTCGACTTCTTCGACTGGTCGCTTCGGATGGAGTGCTCGCGGCTTCAGGCGACTAATGTGTACCCAAGGATTGACACGGTAACCCGTGCCCTCGACCTTAAGCCGCACCCGGAAGTCATCATGGACTTCATCAATCCGGAAGGGACCGTGCCACATATGAGCGAGCTTCCGGCTCAAGCCCGTTTGGACTTTTGGAATGTATAGCCACACTGCGTCACCCTTCTCGAAGCCAGTCGTCAACCTCTCTGTGAGTTCCTTCCACTTCTGCGTTTGGACGTCGGAGCGCATTTTCTTCGCTTGGACTTGGAGGTCCTCTGCACATGCGAGGGCGTAGCTGTAATCTCGTTGAAACTTGCGGCGCCACTCGTATGCAGTCTTCTTCTGGATGCTCGAAGGCCGGGATCCCAACATCGCGGATACCGTCCCTTGGGCGTCCCATCCGTGAACTAGGTAGAAGGGAGTCTCCAAACGAGTTGCATCAAACGACGTGTTCAGAGCGAACATCAGCCTCTCAGCGTGGTCGTCCCAGTCGCTCTGATCCGCTTCCGCGATATATGCTCGGACACTTCGAATCACCGTTTGGACGGACCTCTCCTGCGGACCGTTCGCTTGGGGTCGATACGCCAAAGTCGCTCGCTGTCGACTCCCCAAAAGCTCTCGGAATCGGGTGAAAACTTCACTCATGAATCGAGAATCTTGGTCATGACGGATCAGGGAGCTGGCTCCAAAACTCCGGAATACGCGCTCCTCGTACGCCTCTGCGACATCCTGAGCCGTTGTAGAGCCCATGGGCTTACACATGACATATCCGGAAAAGATATCCTGGAACAGCAGTAAGAATGTGTTTCCTCGAGCTGACTTAGGCATGTGCGTCACAAAGTCCATTGACACTGCTTCGAATGGTCGTCGAGGAGTGATGTTTCCAGGAGACGGACCGGGGTTCTGAAGTCGACCTTTTCCGCTCGCTCAATCCACACACTCTTCCACGAAACGATCCACATCCGCATACATTCCGGGCCAGTAGAACTCCGAACGAAGTCGTTCATGGGTTCGAGTCTTGCCTTGATGTCCGCCTTGATAGTCTTTGTGGGCGTAATGCAAAATGTCCGCTTGGAGCGCCTTCGGCACAACTAGTCGTGGCTCATCTGCGAAGTCTCGTGGTCGATCTCGGGTGGACCGTGCCAATCGGTATAGAATACCGCCAGAGTCTAACGCGAACAAGTCAGCAACCTTGCTGATCTTCCGGAGACGTCTAGGCGAGAACGACTCGAAATCTCCTTTCAGAAACCGCACCAACTCTGCGAGATACTCTTCGCTTCTCTGATGAACCTTAATACGGCGCCATCGTTCGGCTTGATACTCCAAAGGTCCCAGAGGAGGTCGAGAAGAATCTTCCGCTTCTCTGTGCGTACCACTCCGGGTCACGGCTGCCATGACTCGAGCTGCGTTTGGAAGCGGAGCCGATTCGGAACCAACATCCACATTCTCCTTTTGGAAACTCACATCAGCTAAACTCTCCGGGACACTGATGTCTACTCCGGGACTCGCTTGCGATTTCATCAGTTGCTCAGGGATCTTAGATACCTGTTCCAGATGACGCCGTTCATCCTCCTCCTGGACAGTCCAGGAGTCGTCGAGCACGAGTGTCTTCGAAGTGATGTAGTCGGCCGCCTGGTTGAAATCCCGCTTTACATGGACCAATCGGAGAGAAGTGAAGTGTTCTTTCATGGCTTCGCATTCGGCCAACTTTCTTTGCAGGTTCGGTTGATGACAGTTGATGAGACCTTGGACCTGCTGGATGACAATCCGGGAGTCGCCGACGACGACCAACTCTGTGATGTCTCTCTCACGGGCCATTTGTAAACCCTTCAGGAGTCCGTTATATTCGGCGTCGTTCACAGTGACGTCCTCCAGGACGAAACCTTGGGCTTCCATGACGGACCACCCCGGCAACTTCCACAAGACGCAACCACAACTTCCTTTCCGAGTCGAAGTCTTCGCAGCTCCATCGAAACTTAACACCACACCTTCAAAGTCGTCTTCCAACATCTCCACGCTGATGACCGGGGTGCCTTAACGATACCCTTCGCTGGGACGAGTGACTCTGCGACTTCATCTAGATGTTCTCTGGGAGTAATTCCTGCACCCATGATCGCTGCTAGGCCATCTTCGTCCTTCTTCACCTTCCGGATGTCCAAGTTCCAATGTGACAAAGTCACTCCCCACGGAACACACCTCCCGTCCGCCGTCTTGGATTGAATGATCCATTTCAGAACGGAGTATCGTGTGTATACTACCAGAGGACATCCCTCGATCAGCGTCCGGAAGACTTGAAGGACTCGCAACACCGCTATGACTTCCTTCTCCGCGATGTGATACCGGAGTTCGGCGTCGTTCAGAACACGTCCGGTATAGCGTACCGGGTAAATGACTCCATCATCTCTTGCCCGAGCACAGCGCATGCGGCCCATCGATTAGCGTGATAAATGATGACAAAAGGCTTTGTCCGGTCCGGATGTTGGAGCAGCGGAGTCGATACAATCTTCCGCTTGAGAATCTCGAACGACTCCTTGGCTCGGGACAAATCTCGTTTGGAGCGAATTTGCTCGTCCGTCAATTCGTACAGGACAGCAGCCACTACCGGGAAATCTTCGATAAACTTGTGATAATAGTTGAGACTTCCAAGAAATGACTGAACTCCTTTCAGAGTGCTCGGAAACGGCAGATCCCGGACTCCTTTTGCAATTTTCGGAGTCGCTCTGCACTGATCTCGTGGGAAAGGTAGGGAATCGACCGTTTTCCAAACTCACTTTTTGGCAGACTCGCGGAGATGTTCCAATACCTCAGCCGGAATAGCAGATTGTTCAGGTCCCCACAGAGTTGATCCCACGAAACTGCTCCATGCGCAATGTCGTCGATATAAGAACTGCGTCCGAGGACAAGCCCCATGTGGGAAGGCGTCGGAATGTTCCTCTGGAATACCGTCATGGTATCTGTCAGAGCTGGGACTTTCTCCTCTGTGACACCTCCTCCTGGACGCTCCAACTGCAGGAAGTCCAGTACGTCTTGATCAACTTCGGCCTCCTCCTCGGGTGGCAGACGAACGAAACCCCATAGGCAGTTGTTGATTACTGCCTGGTACACCAGGGGGGCATTCTTCAATCCAAACGGCATACGCACCCACTGGAAGTGTCCAAACGGACATACGAAAGCGGAGATCAGCTTCGCGCGTTCCGTCATACGAATCGCCCAGAAGCCACTAGCCATGTCCAGACTCATGAACCACATCACACTCTCGAAACCAATCAGCAGATCGTCGATCAGAGGCAGCGGGTAGTTCGAAAGTTTAATGAACATGTTCACAACCCGGTAGTCGATGCACATCCGGATGTCGACACCATTCTTCTTCAGGACGATGACGATGGGCGAAGCCCATGGCGATTCGGAATGTTCCACAAGTCCATTCTCCAAAAGTTTCTTGATCAACTCGTATACCTTCATCGAAAGGTGTGGAGCCACAGATCGTGAACGCTGACCCACCGGCTTGGCATCTCAAACATCCAAGTCACATACTACTCCTCGAGCCGGGGCAGGGGCGGCATTACCGTCACCCAGAAAGATACTGCGATGATACTTCAAAATGTTTCTCATCTTGTGTTCCTCGTCTGGAGTCGTAATCCCCGGCTCTCCGACGTCTGCAGTTTCGATGTCACAGCTGGGACTCAGATCCTTCAACTCCGGGAGGAGCACCAACTGATCCCGGAGCTGGGACAGCAACTCACTCCCTTCGTGGATGTAAATGGTCGGTTCGGAGTCCAAGTCCTCCGCATTCATATTCATGCAGCGCTCGTACTCCAACTCCAACTTCCGCAAGGGTGTGCAAGGCCAATCTTGGACCGGCACTTCATCATCCTCCTCTTCGAGAATCTCGTTTGGAGAGTCGCACACATAATCGTCGTCCGGACTAATCGCGTCGCAATATTCATCTCCGTCGTCATCTTCGCTGGGAGACATGACCTCTTCCAGAGCATCAACAAAATCACCTTCGTCTTCATCATCTCCTTCCGGACGGACGAGCTGAGCGTCCAACCCACGTTCCGAGCACACCTCTGAATCAGAAGTCGACTCTTCTCGCTTGGATGTCCCAGAAGATGTGTCATCTTGCTCGGTCTTTTGGACAATTCGCACCGCAGCGGATTCTGGAGTCGGTCGTCTCAGCACTCGGGTAGGCCAACCATACTCCTCCTTTTCGACGCATGGCGGGTCCTGGTCCTCGTACATCTGGGTCACTTCGTCAATCCTGCGTTCCATCTGATCGGAGAAAGTAGAATCGTAGATGAGATGTTGCCACTCTAGATATTTTCGGCTTCCTGGACGCACGAAACGACCAGTCATCGGGAAGGAGTCCCGTTCCACAATCCTTGCAATGGGCGTTAGAAAGCTGATAGTCAGGTTCTTGTCCGAAATGTTCACCACTTTCACAGCGACTGGGTACGATCTCGAAGCGAAGATCAGCTTGGTCACCCAACGGTCTCCTCGACCGGCCCAGACCACATCCTTGTGGGGATTCATCTGGGCATAGCGAATCTGCGTTACGATACTTCTCCCTGGGAGCAACCTCATCGTGAAATCAGGCGTCACAGCGAGATCCAAACCTTGGACCTTCCGGATTGCTCCTCCCCGATTGAGCAAAATCGTTTCCTCATCTGGGAGTTTCACAAGTCCTTCTCGAACGCAGATCCGAACACCAGCAGAGTACAGGAAGTCCATACCCAGGAGAGTATCAATCCCTTCGCCAATGTTCGCAACCCACAAGTCCAAGATGTAAACCACTCTTGGACCGATGGTGACCTTGACTTGAGCCTTGGATCGAATTAGGGTGGGCACTCCTCCCAGACCGGACACTCGCAGAGGGCTGTGAACACTTAATTTGAGTTTGAGCTTACGCGCTAAGTCCGCACTCACCATGCTCTCAGACGCTCCGGTATCCAGCATTATCGGGATGCGGTGATGATTCACCGCGCCATGCACCGTCGCCACTTTCCGATCATCTTCCGACTCATGATCTTTCCACCATCCAAATCTCTCTCCAGGCTCCAAACGGAACTCAATCGGCGGATCCAACTCTGGGACGTCCAAACGAGAATCATCGGAGCGAGAATCATCATCTTGAAATACAGTCATACATTCGTGATTACCTTGTGTTCGACTCTTCAACTCGGGTCCCATATACACTAAGGCACACAATTCTGGGGGCTTCTTCGGCCCGGCGCGTTCTGGATCCCCATCCAGCGGGCTTACAGGTTTAACTGCTCTTCCCTAGAATTTTCAACTCCTCCCAGAGCTTGCTTCCAGAGTGACTTCGGCATCTCAAACGTCCCCTGGGAGGCCAACGCTCTCAGCTTCTGAAAGATTCTAGAGCCTTCGCAAACTTCTCCATGGAAACCTGCACAGAACTTGCACGGGGATGTCTTGCAATACTTGGATGGATGTCCCTGCTGATGACATCGATCACACTGGAGTCCAGACCAACAGCGATCTTCGTTATGTCCAAAACGCTTGCATGTCTCACAAAATCTGGACGTCCGGCGGCTTGCCAAATCGGGGCGACGAATCGTTAGGTCGGAACTCTCTCGGAGGAGGTTTCCAACCGGCATTCTCCATTGCCCGATATACTTGCGACCTATCTTCCGGAAGTTGACTCTCCGACGACCCGGTCTCCACTTCTTGATCTGGGATCTCTTCAGCCGTCTCTTGGAAGTGCACTTGCTTCTCATCCTCTGAGCTGGAATCAGCCTTGTTCTGCGCAACGTAAGCCTTGGCCGGGCGCTTCGGACGGAACTTCCCAGCGGACATGTTGTCCGGGCGAGATTCACGTCTAGGAGGAGGAGTATCATAGTCGTCGTCCTGATGCATTTCTTCATACTGCTTGAGCACGAACTCCAAATCCTCCAGGATATGTAAGCGTTGGCCCTGTAGCGTGGAGCGAAGTGAGGAGTCCAGGAGCTTCTTCATGAACACCTTGAAGTGACGTTCCCTCTCCTTGGACGACTTCCGGATGTTGATCCCAGCCTTGTCAGCAACCCGATTCAGGATAGAAAAATTCCAGCGGAGCTTCCGTCTTCTTCTGGGTCATACTGTAGTACCTCTCAGAGTCGGACGTTTTCGCCTTGCAATACTTCTCCTTGAACGCCTTCAGGAATCGCTTCCAGCTGTGACGTACATCTTCGTCCAAATTGTAGCGCCAGTCTCGGGCGGATGACGGAAACTTCAGTTTCATCTCATAAATGCGCATCTTGTCGGACCACCCTCCTTGGACTGCCATACTCTGGAACTTCTCCAACCAGCGAATGCGTGTCGACAGCGATGCCTTCTCGTTGCCGAGGCGTTCACATAAGGCTTGTACGTAAATACCGTAGTCCCAGCTTGAGACATCTTCGAAGTCATTGCGTTTGGAACCGACTCCTCGAAGAAACTGCTGTCCGAATCATCAGAACTTTCATCGTCCTTCCTGTCTGAGTCAGAGTCCGGGTCGGAGTCATGAGGGTCATATCCTCGTTTGGGGATTCTCCTTGTGGAACCCCGTCTCGACGACCCTGACTTCCCAGCGTCCTTCCTGGGCGGGTCCGAACCTCCAGGCGGAATACGTCCGGGAGGACCTCGCTTCTCAGAGCTCTGTTCAGTCTTCACTTGAGTCGCGCTTCTGCTCCTACTCGCAGCGTCGTTCTTGACCTTGGCTTGTTGGAAGTTTCGCAGAGTCGCTTGTAGTTGTGCCGCGAAATGATTGTCGGCAGTCGTCTGAGCGGTCCGCGTTGGGACTTGAGATGGCATTGAGACTTCGACGCGAGGATTGGATTGCGTTGTCGCTGCACGTTTCTCCCGAAGTGGACTTGCATAATACTTCTGAACGTTGATGGCAGCTTCTCGATCCCTCTCGCGCGCCTCCTGGAGGGCCAGCAACTCCTTTCGGGTCGCTTCCAGTTCCAGCGCTTGTCTCTTCCCTTCGGACTCCAAACGAGCTTTCTCCTCGGCGACTTCTAGAGCTTGTCGATTCACCTCAGACTCCAACTGCGCCTGGAAATCTCCCAGCGCCGCTTCCATCCGTTGACGTTCGCTCAGAGCGGCTTCCGTTCGCAGCGCCTCCACAACTTCTGGAGACATCGGAACGAAGTTTGCCACGTTAGACGAAATCAGAGGTGGCACGTTCTCCTTCTCGACTCTTGCGCTCTGCTTCTGGACTTGAGCGACTTTTTCCTCCACACTAGCCATCGAGTCTTTCATTTCAGTCATCGACTCTGCCATCTTTTGCATGAACTCCATGGCTGCTACGGTTGATCCCGTGGACTTGACAGAGTACCCCGAACGATTGGATCGCTGAGAGTATCGCGAAGTCGATCTGTGACGTCCGGACGTCCGCTTTGACGAACGACGTCTTCCCCTTTCCCGACGTCGCGAATAGTGACTATCATCAGAGGACTCATCGTCAGATGACGTGTCGGGTCGACGGTCTTTGCGGCGGGTTCGTCGCTGGGACGTCTTCACCGTCTTGACATCTCTTTCGGAGTCCATCATATCCACATCACCAACATCAGGTTTCGACTCTTGGACGGGCGGGATGATTGTCTGTTGGACGTACATACCCATCTCAGGACCACTTGGCATGAAACAACCAGCTCCGTGAGCCGTCATCACCATGGGATGGTAACCAACGTATGGCATGTGTCCTCCTTCGTACGACCACATCGAAGAGCCGGATGATTCATCTCTCGACGACAAACTTCCAGTCACAAAACTCCTCTGGGAGACACTCGACTGTCCAGAGACAACCAACTGACTCGGAACAGAGTTCGATTCCGTCCTCCGGGACACACTCATCTGGGCCACAGAGTTAACCTCGCTGGGAGGCACCGTACTTGGTCCCGTCCCTGACGAGGCATACAGCGGTAGCGAACTCAGAGATGGAGGCTGAGGCGGATGTGCTTGTGGACGCTTGGTATCGGGTTCACTCTGGGACGATCCTCTTGGACTTCTCGTCGTTCGGATCCCCAAAGTCCGGAATCGCATCACAAACTCGCGACCCAGCAGGTTCGACTCGTAGTCATTCATGAAGAGATCTCCTTCGGCATCTTCAGCGTGATAATCCAATCTGGGAGGTCGTTCCGACTTGACTCCTTCTGGAAGCACAGACTTTCCGGAAGCTTTGGCCGTCACTTGTTGCCACTCTAGCATCTCCAAACCCAAGAGTTGTAGCAAATCTGCCACCACCTTGTAGACCTTGCTTCGATGGATCTTGGACGCACGCGTCTTGAACCACTCTGGAACGAGATTTGTGAACTCGAACCCAGCTTCACAAAGTAGAGTCTGGAGCGCAGCTACACTTTCCCTCGGAGATGATAGTCCGGGTGGGATAGTTGCTGCAGTCAGATCGTGAGCCATCGCTGGCATCCGTCGTTCCGGGCGCAGTTCTATCACCCAAGCATCTTCCGAAACTGCCGATAGTGACCAATCTCGGAGGTATCCAGACGTCGCGAGTATCGCCGCCTGCCAACCCGCAGTATCCAAAGTCACAGCGGGCCACGTGTACTCCACAGAGGGAGGCGAGATCCTTCCAGACGGAGCGCGCTCCCAGCGTCGAACTTGGTCTGCGACGTAATCGCGCGCTTGGATCTCCGCGACACTTACTCCGAGGTCTCGTCGAGGAGTCTCCACCGGTCGAGGACCGGGAGTCTCCAAAACGGGAGCTGCCGGATCGACTCCTGGAAGTTCCTTGTCCTCCTGGACGGTCACCAGAGGCTTCTCGATCTTGACTTGCGACGCCTTGTCTAGGAGTTCAACGTCGCCTTCCGGAAGTACTTCGACTTCCTCATCTGGCTGCGGAGAATCCGAAATTCCATCCACAACCAGGGATACTTCGTTCGGAGCATCTTCCAGTCTCCGAGCGGGGTCTTCCAAAATCTTGACTTCATCTTCAGGCATTCCCAAAGCCGGTGTCTTGAGCTCTTCATCCCCCACCATTACGCTGACCACGTCGTCCGGTAGATCTTCGTCTCGACCGTCGTCCAAAAGTTCTTGGTGCGCATCTTGGACGTCCCATCCGGATGACGTCTGCTCCTCGGCCGCGGCCAACTTCATCTTCTCTTCGACTGCCTAATGCTTCGCAGTGTTGGCCTTCCGAGCCTCGCGCTTGACTTCGTCCAAGGTCTTGGTCTCTTCCGGCGGCAGCCCTTGTACTCGGCGCGAAGCCCGCGACGCCGAACCGCGTCCCGCCTCTTCGCGCTCACCTTCTTGCATGCTACTTCTCCGAACCATAACCATAGTTAGGAAGTAAGTCAACAATCAGCACCCTAAAATCAAACCAATATAACAACTCGGTGGAATCACTAGACAACCAAATCCGGGCACGCGCACCAGCTGTGGCGAAGTCGGTGACAACTTTTTGCCGCCCAGGTGTATTCTGCTCTCGTGCTACCCTCGTTGGGACCTATTCCCTCCTCCAAAAGTAGAATAACTTCCAGGAGGAGAACAGGCGGGTATACCTCCAAACGAGAAACCTCGTTTGGAGTTGGCGTGTGTACCTTGCGTAATCCCCTTTTGGGCCGTTTGTCTTGTGCGGACCGGATTCCACCTAGTGAGTTGTTAATGTATGGGTATAGAAAATATAAGAGTACTGAGCGTGGACGTATACCTCCGAACGACGCTCGTACAGTTAGTGAGAAGTAGTGATCTACTAACCAGATCCACTCCCAGAGTAAAGATAACCAATCTCAAAATATACAGAATACAATACACACAACTACCCGTCACTTATTCTTTTGGACCCTCGGACGGTGGGTCAACACTCCAGTCAAATAGGGTTCTCCGCTTGGAAGGCACTGGTCAACCTCCAAACGAACCCTTACCAATATTCTTCTCTTCGACTCACGCACCACCTCCGTTTGGAGGAAAATAGACAGACCTAATACACAGTCCTATCACACAGTAATCTATCAATAATTCCAGGGGCCGATCACTAACAAACCTCCTAGACTGCAGTTAATATGGAATGGATAAAGCTCCTCTGCGAAAGAGTGTACTTCCCAACTAATAATATGGAATAGTAACGGGTCACTCCCGGTGTGCGAGCCCGGGTCCCCGTCCTAACTGTGACTTGACCTTTTTGGGTGAGAATCCCCACACGTCCTCTGGCACGGTCGGTGTGTCTGGATGTTGACGTTCGGGCAGTCAGACCTCCGGGGGTGGTCCCTAAAAAACGCGGTAGGCTGCTGTCCTCTGGTCCCAGGCGGTATTCGCCTCGCTCCCGTGCTCGGAATTACGATGCACTTGCGGGTCTTGAGGCAAAACGGATTCTGTTATTAATGGTTATCTTGGTCTCTTACTCTCTCTCTCTTTTCTCTTGGCTAGAAGATCTCTGCTGGATTTCTGCTTGCGTTCTTGGCGTCGATCTTCGACACACACTCTTCTTTTATCTTGATCTTTGTATGGGGCGCGTCCCAGCTTCAACCTTGGCGCGCGTAATCGTCCTACACGTCGGGTCCGCATCCTCGCACGTGGGTGTGACTCAGTGGGTGACCGTGGTACATAAGTACCACACTTCAGTCCGGACATATCTTGAGATCTGACTTGACTTGGACTTTGTATGGTGACTCATCTTGGAGCATCACCCTCTCCGTGACTTCACTCTGTGAGTTCTCCTCTTGGACGTCACGTCACAACTTGACTCTTGGACATCTTCCTCTTGGACATCTTCCTCTTGGACTTCTTCCTCTTGGACTTCTTAGTTCTTGGCTCTTGACTCCCGGACTTCTTGACTCTTGACTCCTGGACTTCTTGACTCTTGGATTCCCGGACTTCTTGACTCTTGGACTCTTGACTCCTGGACTCCTGTTTCTCTTGGACTTCCGGACTCACGTCACAGCTGACTCTTGGACTTCTTGATGACTCGACTCCTGGACTGTAACATTCTCGACTCTGGGATCCTCGCTTGCAACTCGACTCTGGGACTCTTGATCCCCGGTCGTTTGGGGTCCGCTTGTATCCTGGGTCTCACTTCTGCATGCATGGGCTCCCAGATCCGAATGCACAGGACTTGGCAATTTTGGTTCAGTCACTTCGTGTCATCAGGCTCCGCCAGCTATGGCGGGAGTACAGCCGAGGTCGGAATCTCCGTGCCGATCGCCTCCGACAGCAGCTCGTGAAGCGTTTGTGGACGGGTTGTATCGAGTACAACCGCGAGCCTCGTCACTTTTACACGGAGACTCTACTGGAGCCCAGCTACCTTCAGTACTCGTTCGAGGTCTTGGAGTGGGCTCCCCGGACAGCGGACTGGATTGCGGAGGTGACCGAGCTGGACGCTCGTCAACCGTGGCGCAACTGCTGGATCGACGACCCGGCGAGTCACCCGTTCAACACATCCTTCGCTGCCTGCAACCCAGAGGTCCCGTTGTTCGTGCCGCGCGGAATGACCAGCGAAGAGGTGGCAGCCTCGGTGGTGGTGGAACCTACGCTCCCTGCGACCGTCGTGTCCGCACCGTGGGTTACCCAATTTGGTGCCGGCCACGATGATGACGCCTCCGACGAGGAGTCGAAGGGCTCGTCGAACCTCGGCGCTGCCACTCCCTAAGCACCCTCGGCTGTCCGACATCTCCTTTCTCCAATGTCAGCCCTTGCTACACCAGTGATGTCCGACGCTCCCTTTTTGCAGGTAGCTCGTAGGGTTGTAGTCCGTTCTTTTTTAATCTGTCACAATCGCTTTAATCCACTCGTAACTCCCTTTTGTTGCGTCTTCAGTCGTCCGCTCGAAGTAATCCTCGTTCGGTGGTCTGCCATATCCGCCCTAGCGCTGCGGTTCCGTTGGTGGGTCGACCGAGGGGCGGCTATGCATTCTCGAGTCGTCATCTTGATTCTTCCACATGTACATATACAACAGTCTTTTGGTATCTTCTTTCGTCTGCTACTGCGAGCAAATTGCTCCTCATAGGCAGTTCATCCCTCGGTCGCCTCTGCAGTGGGTCCTTCTCGTTCCTCTCTACTCCACTTGCGGGCAACCGTGTTCCCAGTAGCTTCTTTCGTCTGTATTTGCGAGCTGGTGCCCCTCGCAATCAGTTCATTCATCGATACCGCCAATAACTACTCCTCGTCCGCAGTCTGAGCCATTTGTAGACGTCGGTCGCTGCGTTTCTGACGCGAGTAGTCGTAGAGTAGTCCTCCACACGACAAGTTGGCAGCCGGTTCCCACGTTGGCTCTTCGTAGCCGACCCATTTCATTTTGAACTCTCGAACCGCTCGATTAGTGCTCGTCGATAATGGTGTGCGGTCGTCCAGGATGGCCTCAACTTCAAACTTGCCTGACGGGTGGTTCGGCTCCCAGCTGTCCTCGGGCAGCAGCTCTTCATCGAAATCTACTCGAGACTCCTCATCCACTTCCGGTGCCAGCCGCATCTTAGGTCGGTTTCCAAATTCACTCACCGCTTTCAACCGCGAGACGTGTGCGACTGGGTAGCCACTTCGATTCGGTAGTTCTAGCTCGTAAGCGAACTCCTCCAACTTCTTCTTGATGCGGAATGGCCCATGCCACCGATGCGCGAGTTTCGTCGTCAGGCCAGGTTTTACTCACTCCATATACAGCCACACACGGCTTCCCGGTGCGAACAGCGACCTCGTGGGGTCTCGTTTTGACCCACTTCACCTGAGAGGCTCGGTAGCGACTCTTTCTCTTGCCGTCCGAGTGTCTCGTTGTGCTCCTTAGCCCTCCGAGCCTTCACTGTCGCTTGGTACTATTTTGCCATGCTGAGCGCGATTTCCTGTTGTCGGTTGACTTCCCGGCGCCACGCCAGGGCATCGAGCTGTCGTCCGGAGCCTCGTTTGAGGGACGATGACATCGCCTTGAGCGTCGACTGTGCGTCCCAACCATGAACGAGGTAAAACGGAGTCTCCTTCCGGGTCCCATCCTGCGAGTCGTTGATGGCGAAGATCAACTTCTCTGCAATCTCGTCCCGCTGTAGGGGATCTTCGGCATACACGCGCACAGACTGCATGACAGTCTTCACTGACCGTTCTTGCTGTCCATTAGCCTGCGGCCGATAACTCAGCGTGGCACGCGACCGAGATTGCATCATCTCGGCGAAGGCTTGGAACACTTCGCTCATGAACCTCGGGTCTCGGTCGTGGCGAATTAACGAGGGTGCACCGAACCTTCGGTAGACACACTCTTCGAAAGCTTGAGCCACAACGCGCGCAGTGGTGTCCGACATAGCTTTGCCCATTACAAATCCGGTGAACGAGCACTAGAATAGCAGTAGTGCCGTGTTTCCTCGCCGAGACTTCGGTAGTGGAATCACAAAGTCCATGGAGACCATCTAGAATGGCCTCTCGGCCAGTACATTTCCTGGGGAATAGCCCCTCAGCTGAGGTCGGCTCTTGCTCGAACAGCAGTCCGGGCAGGACCTGACATGCTTCTCTACATCCGCGTACAGTCCAATCCAATAGTAGTCTGCCTTCACTCGGTGGTAAGTGCGGTTAATGCCTTGGTGACCCCCTTCCAGCGAGTCGTGGCAGCTCTGTAGCACTTCTTGAACCATCGTTGAGGGTACCACGAGGCGCATCCACGTTCCCTGCTGCTCATCCGGGTCCGAACGACGATTAGTTCCCACGAAGTAGAGCACTCCGTCGTCACTCAGAACGAACCGATCTGCCATTTTCCAAGCGTCACGAGCCGCCTTGTAACCCAGACTTGCGTCTTCGCCTCGGAGGACCGTTCTCAGGTTAGACCATCTCAATTCCTTGTCTTGTGCTGCTGCGACTCTTCTCCGACGCGCTTCTTGCACTGGTAGCGGGTCTACATCCTCCGCCTCAGGCGGGGCTGGCATGGCGGCTGTCAACGCCTCGGTCGGCGACGGCGTCTCTTCCAGCACGTTCTGGGCCTCGTTCGGCACTGCATTGGATTCCGCAAGTCGAGCTGCTTCATCCTAGCCCATGACCGATATTTCGTTAGCAAACGTGACTCGCTTAGTCTTCGTTTTCGCCTGATGCCTCGTTGTAACCGTCACATGGCCTGAACCTCGGTCTTCGGCCCGCACAAAATCGAAAAAAGTCTTCCTCCGGGGCTCTTCGCGGGTCATTGACGCTCGCAAGACGCTCACCGAGGGTTTCTCTTCCGTCGTTCCGTCCACCGAGGTTTCGTAGATGACTTTGTTAATCCGGTTCAGAGCTCTCAGTTCTGCGATCCTCGCCTCGGACGTCGTCACTGCCGACACTTTAGACTCCAACGTTTCGCTGGCCAGAGAGTCCGCTGCCGCGTTGAATTCCCGTATCGCATGCAGATACTTCAACGAACGAAGCTTGGCCACGAGTTCCCGGTGGTGGTTGAGTTGTGCCATCAGCGTATCCTTACGGCACGCTATCACCCCTAGGGATTGCTGGATGGCGAGTCTCGAATCTCCGACGATGACCAGGTCCGTAATAGCCAGACCGAGCGCCGCCGAGACGCCATTGTTCATACCGGCGTACTCAGCGAGGTTCACTGTAGTGGTTTCAAGATAAGCACTGGCAGCGATCACTATCGTCCATTCCGGAAGCTTCCATAATATCCAGGAGCAACTCCCATAACTACCGTGTTTCTCCGTTTTCGCCGAGCCGTCGAACGAGAGGACGTGTCCGCTGTACGAGGTCGGTAGTCGAGCATACAGCAGATGTGGGTCCAAACGAACGTTCGGTGACCCTTTGGATAGAGGGGCGACCGAGGCGAGCGACTCGTCCAAATCGACGCAACTCGTCAATCCGGCTTGGAGCAGCTGAGCGAAAGCACAGTCCTTTTCCTTCACTCGTTCGACCACCAGGTGCCACGGCGACAGCAAGACGGCAAACTGGGTGGCCCGACCGAAGAGTGTCTTGGACTTATGCACCCACTCGAGTGTTGAAAACCGAGTGTAGACTCGAATAGACTTCCCAACGAGCTGAGTATAGCATACCTTCAATACCAGCAGTAGAGCCAAAACTTCCTTCACGGCCGGGTGGTAGTTCATCTCGGCGTCCTTCAATACGCGGCCTCAGAAGCGAACGGGGTGTAGTTTGCCCTCCTGTTCTTGCATAAGGGTGGAGCTGAGAGCCCACTCATTTGCGCACAGCGTGACGTGGACGTCCTTGCCCCTGTCGAAGTGGCGCAGTATCGGAGCGTCTCGGACGCGCTGTTGCAGCATTGCAAAGCTCTGTCTGGCAGCGGAGAGGTCACCCTCGGGCTCGAAATCGGCGTCCTTCAGCTGGTAGACGCCGCGCTGTACACTGCAAAATCTTGGATAAAACGACTGTAATAGTTGAGTGCTCCTAGGAAAGACTGAACTCCCTTCTTGGACGCGGGGAACGAGAGCTCGGTCACCGCAGCTGCCTTCTTAGCGTCGGGTGCAATACCGGCTGCCGAGACGTCGTGAGACAGGAAGCCTACCTTCCGCTGTACGAACAGGCTCTTGGAGAAACTAACACTGATCCGACACTCCTGGAAGCGACTTAGCAGACGGCCTAGCGTCGCCAAACACGCTTCAAACGTCTCGGAGCCGAAGCAGATATCGTCTACGAACGAACGCCGATCGAGCACAGGAACCAACGAGGACTCGTCCGGCTCTCCGCTGGAGTACATGTCGGCCAAAGGACTATTCACGAGGGTTGCGACTGCACTTTCGGTGGTCGACAGGGCTCGGTCGGCCTCGAACTTGGTCCGAGGAGCCTCGTTCGGGCTGACCGAGGCCTCGGTCACCCCTGCCCGGTCTTCAGCGTCGGCCGTTTCATCAAACCCGATTCTTCTCCGAGAGGTTAGCCCAGCCTCCTTTCGGTTGAACGAACCCCCAGAGGGCGTTGTCGATCATCCGTTGGTAGATCATTGGCGCGTTCTTGAGCCCGAACGGCATGCGTAGCCACTCGAAATGGCCCAACGCGCAGACAAACGCCGAGATCTTGCGGGCTCGGCGGGTCATCATCACCGCCCAGAATCTACTCGCCGCGTCCAAGGAACAGAACCACAGGTACGCCTCCATCTCGGTCAACACGTCGTCGACCAGTGGCATGGCATATTCCATGATGGCGGTGATCGCATTCACTCGTTTGTAGTCATTACATAAGCGGATATCAATTCCATTTTTCTTGAGTACAATGACGATCGGAGATGCACACGGGCTATCCGAGAACGAGACCAATCTCGCCGTCAGTAGACCCTTCAGCAACTCGTAGAGCTTAGCCAGGAACCGTAGAGGGGTCCTCCGAGCCTTTTGCTTGATCGGGGGGGGGGGTGCCCCTGTACGTCGATATCACACACCACGCCGTACGCCGGGGGGGGGGGGCGTTGCCGCTCGCGATTATTATTTCTTCGTGTTGTTGGAGTACTCCTACGAGTTTCGCCTGCTGATCGGTCTACAAGTCGGTATTCTGGACGTTCGGACCTGAGTAATCCAGCGTTGTCGATGACGGCTCCGTCAGATCAGGTAGGAACGCCAGCTCGTGTGCGTAGTCAGTCAACTCGATTTCGTTCGGCAGGTGCTCCGCCGTATCGTTGGTTCCCCAGTCCGCATCGGCGACTGTTTCCGGACTCCCCCCAGCCATCACCGAGACGTAGACGGCTTCCAAACGCTCCGCGTCAGATTTGATAGATCACCCGTCAGTTGGATCGTTGGGTGCTCGGTCGGTTGTTACCTCAGCTTCTGAGTCACCTTTGGGCTCGGTCGCTTCACAACCGCCTGCTTGATCACCACGGAAGTCGCCACCCGTGGTCACCGAGGTCAGGATCTCTCCTGATTCGCCTGGAGGGCGTGCTGAGTCGTCGATTCGGGCGCCGATGATCGGATTACACGACTGGGTTCGCTCTACGATCTCCTCGGTTGCGTAGTCCTCGGACGGCCCAGAATCCTGTCCTCCATCTTTCGCCGGGCAAAGGTTCGGTGTCGACTGAGGGCGACCGGCACTCGCCTGTTTCGCCAGCAGTCTCGGCTAGGTCGAGACAGTTGACCGCCGCTACTCGATCATCATCATCTCCTCCTGGCATCTTGGCGCACACCAAAGCCTCGGTGGGCCGTCGAAAGGAGTGCCCGAGGAGTCGGGTACTCGCGTCGTTCCACGGCCGAGGGTTGTACGGCCAACCATTCTTGGTAGAGCTTACCCTCGCGTCCAAACAGCGTTTCATCTCTGCTCTCCGAGTACGCCAGCACTTGCCATTCTCGATACTTGTCAGACTCCACCCGCGCGTAGCCCGTTTTCCGAGGTAGTTCTTCTCTAGGCACCCACAACACGACAGGTTCGTGTGCCGAGCAACTCGCTCTCTTCGTTGTAACATTGGTCAGCCGTATCCAGATCGGCCGGCCTCGTTGACTCTTCGCTACTGTCGGCACAAGCCTCGTTGACCTACGAATCCACATCTCGTGGGTCGTTCGAGACGGTTGTCGGCGAGGCAGACGGAATTCTCGCCATTCCCTGCCAGGGATCGCCAACAGCTCGGTAGGACCTCCTACGATGTGATTTCCGTATGACACCGGCTCCTCCGACTCCTTCGATTTCAAGAGAGGAACTATATCCTCGTCCGGAAGCCGGGCTGTACCGTGGAACAGGTCCAGCCGAATTCCGGCAGGTACCATGAAGTCCATGCCTAGGACTACGTCCACACCGGCACTGTGGTCCATGATCCCCACCTCGAACTCATATGCGTGCTTCCACCCGAGTGTGACTTTCACCAAAGCTCGTCGTTGGGTTTCCATGATCCCCGGGTTGGTGCCTCGCACTACGCTACGACCGTGGTCAAATACCTCTCACACTCGGAGCTTCTTTGCAAAACTCGCCGAGATCACACTCACATTCGCTCCGGTGTCGAGCAGGATACGTATCCGGGTGTCATCCACAGCGCCCTTGACCAGCGCGCGCATTCTCTTCCTCTTGTCGTATCGTTGGGACGACCACCACCCCATTCGTTCGCCGGGCAGTAATTTTGTTGCCCGACCGAGGGTTCGGTCGACTTGAGCCATACTTGTGATGACAGCCTCGGTCGGGGCAGGCGCGTATTCTCCATCACTTATTTCATCAGTTCCATTCTCACCGAGGCTTAAGCCTCTGTCACTTCCATTTTCCGTCGAATTCACTCGTTCGTTGTTCTTTCGGTCATCGGGCCATTTGCTTTTGCCTGTGAACGCAAACAAATAGTCTGCGTCGACAGCAGGATCAGCTAACAGTGGCAGCCCGATTGGGACCAACCCAGTTTCAGTTGGCGGGATGCCTAGTTTAAATGACCCCCGAACACCAGGCTCTGCAGCTCTGGGGTGAGATCTATCTTGTCGACCTTCATTCGCAGCAGGATTGTCAGCTCCCGGAGGGCGTCGCACTTGCCGGCATCGTGTACTTGTTTACACGACTTGCACCTCCGATCGCAGTAGTGCACCGAATGGTACGGGCTATTGCATACCGCACACGGTCCGTACTGGCGACGTCCTTCTCGGTCGCGCTGGAATTGGTTGCTCCCGCCCGACTGACGACGATTGTCCGGCCGAGCGAAGGTCCCAGCCGCGGCTCCTCGACGCTCATTGTCGTTCGTCGCGTCCACATGTCCGTGAGCGTCGGCCGAGACTTCGCTCGAATCCGACTCTGCGTCCGAATACTCGTCGGCGTCGTACGACGTGTCGCGTTGGCCGCCGGCCTCGGTCGCATCACGCTCGTATCCGCGAGCCGATTGAGAATCCTCGTGGTCTCCGTCCGAGGCTCTGATGTTTAAAGCGGTGACGACATCGGCCAAAGCCTCTACCAGGGTAATCCTCGACCGGTACGGGGAGTCTTCGCGTCGTTCCCGGCGTCGACCATTGTCTCGGTAACGTCGTCCACGACCGAAACCGCTCCTCGTACCCTCGTTCGACCTGTTTTCGCGTCGCCGATCGTCGTCTTGGCTTCGGTGGCGTCCCACCGAGGGTTCGCGCGCCGTCTTCCGTTCTCTACTGCGCAGGATGTCGTTGATCATTTCCTCAAGGCTACTTGTCCTCTCACTTCGCCAAGTAGTAGCGGGCCTTCGCTGACTGGGTGAACTTCGAGCAGTAATACTTGATGAAAGCATCACTCAGCAACTTCCACGTACGCTTCGTTTTACGTGGGAGCTGGCGGTACCAATGGAGTGCTCCGTCTTGGAGACTGAGTTCAAAGGCCATGCACCACTCGTTCGTCGGAGTGTGCGTTCCCGTCATCTCGTACATGAACTTTCGGAGCCACTGCATCGACCGCTCGCTCTTGTTGCGAGTACCGAGGAACGGCTTGATGTTGCCGAGAGGAAGGTGCGTAGCGATCTCAAGCCTCGGTGTGTTACTACGGTCGTTCGCTGCGCTAAGTTCCCTCACTTGGCGTGCCCATTCTCCCGTCTGGTCCTAGTCGTAATAGTCTGGGTCAAAACGATCCTCGTCGCTGTCTGACGACACCTCTCGGGTCTCAAACTTCCTCTCGGGAGGTCGGACAGTCGTTCGACGAGTGTTCGGCGTGGTGAACGAGGCCTCGTTCTCCTTCGCCAAACGGTCACTACGGTCGACTGACCTAGGTATCACCATGTGCAAGTCTTGCATGTACGGGGATGCTGGACCTTTTGCGGCGAAAGTTCCTCGCTTGGCCTCGGTAGTCCCCTTCTGAGGAGTCGGTGGCAACGGGACTCGCGACGGATCCGCCTCGGTTTGGACCAGGTAAGTGGTCGAGCCGAACACTAGAGTGGCCACCCTCGCGTTGGTAGCACCGAACGCGGTACGTAGCTTCTTCTTCCAGTTCGAGAGGGCGGTTGCAGCCTCGGTCGGACTCCAGTCGGCGAGCACCATGGTCGACGGGTACATTTGGGAGTCACACCCCATCGCACGGAGTAACCCCTCGGTCTCTCGAGCTACCGCCAAGGTGCTCGTCGAGTCGATCGGCGCGGCCAGCGCTCGTCCGAGGTCTGCCCACACAGCTTGACGAACCATCTTGGACGAGAACAGCCGCATCCAGTTACTCTTCGTCCTCATCAGCTCCACACACCGGCCCAACACCTTATTGGCCGCCAGCGTGTCTCCGTTGAGTGGTGGACGGATTCCCGTCAGCTGGATCGTGGCCGGGGCCGTCTTCGAGAATTCCTTCGCACCGTCTTCTCCGTCGTCCTCGCCGAACGCTGGCTCTGGCTTGGCGACATCATCCAACTCGTCAACGAGGTTTCGAGCGAGTGGGCGTACACCGCTGCTTCGCCCTGCAGACACTACCGCTGCCTCGGCGGCCTCGGTCACGGTGCCCTTGACTTCCCAGTCGTCATCTTCATCTTCTTCCATGGCGTCCGAGGGTTCAAACGCCGAATCGTAGGTCGCCAGATGCTCGTCGACCCTGTCCAGCGCAACGGTCGCCAGAAACTCGAACGAGCTTCCGGAGTGGTCTGACGCCTCGGAGCGTGGCCCAATCGACTTCATCGGCGTGGTTGAAGCCGCAGACTTGGTTCCTCGCGCCATCTTCTTCTTCTTCTTTTTCTCTTTGGCTCGTAGGGGTTGAGACCTACAACAACCAAAATACACAGAAGGTTATTCCAATCCCGGGTCGCGGCACCAGTTGTCGTGTAGGAACACGCTGAAAATCTCGCTACCGTACGGTACGAGTCCCACCAACAACACACGTCTTCCCGAAAGGGTCAACGAAAGTTGGATCTAAACCTGAGGTCCAGGAACGATCCCTTACACCGGGCTGGATATAAGCCTCTGTGTACCAAGGTCGTCTTCAGTCAACCCAAAACCTGCACTAACTAGCCACGAACGAGGGCTAGAATGCAATATAGCGCTTTCGCGCAACCCTTTTGCAGTCCCTCAGATGGAAGGGTACCGGCTGATTAGGCCTAATACAAAGGGGACCGAGGCAATCCTTGGTCGGTAGTAGAATATACTCTAGGGGACTTAACCCCCCCCCACACAGAACGACACTCTAAGTGCCACTCTAGCCTCTCGGCCACGCCTACTCTTGGCTTGGCCTCGGTGGACTATTAATGAATAAATCTCTAGTCCGCCAACAGCCATACCACTAAGCCAGGCGTATCCAGGCACTACAATAAGCTAGCTAACACTTACCGGAGTCGGACTTAACCTCTGAAGACTTGGGGGGAAGACTGCTGATTTATTACTGAATATTCAGAGGTTCTGAGAGCCTCTGCAGATCATCCTATAGCTAATCCTAATCCTACATACAAATATCTAGTATGAAACGAATCTCGATGTGGCGACTTCTGTACACTCATCAATAACGACGGTGATTACGCTTGAGGTACCTCGAGGTGCGACCGAGGCTTCCACTTAAGTACGACCTAGGTTTTGGTCGTAACTATCACTGAGTCTGACGTATTTAGCCTCGGTCGGGTATTTATTAGGTCCCACCGAGGCCAAAGTCACTACCTGTCACTCTACCGAGGTAAATGAGAGTGAAAGCTTGTCACAACGGCAACTCCCTTTCTGTCAGCGAATCCGACAGCCGACAGAGTGTGCCTGCAGCGCGGCCCGGCCGACGTCACTTTTCGGCCGGATCTCCACGCCACAATCGCACTCTTTCTTGCGCTCGGTGTGGAGATCCGCCGAATAATCATCCCGGTGGTGATCGATGAAAAACCAGTGACCGATTAGCCAGAAGGTGCGGCGAAGCGTCCACATGAACTCCACGATGTCCACCAGGTCGGATTTCGCCCGAGCACTCAAGTCATCGGTCGAGTGCAGGATCAGGAATTTCAGGCGCTGTCGGAACATGTCGTCCCAAGGTGCCGAATCCCACAACACCTTGAATAAAGGTGGATCCCACCGCGCTCGAACCACTTCCAGCTCGGTGGTCTTGGATAAATTTGGGGTGTAATCCGGGAAGCCTGTAGTTTGCTCCATCGCATTGGCCGTTCCGGGTGAAAACTTGAGCAAAATACCGTACCGTATTCCAAAGGTTCTCTGCAACAGTGTAAAAAGTTCACTTCAAGTATAGGGGTAAAAAGCTGTAAAAACTCTCCACCCTGGGATAGACTCTGAAATTTTCGCGCGCATTTGTGCGCGCGCTTTTTCGTTTGACTTGTTCGCATTTGAGCTCTTCCATGCCTATAGGGCACATTTAGCTATTTTGCCCGCTCAATGCGGGCAGTTCCTCATCAGAATGAGCGGAAGCTCGAGGCTTTTGAGAGAGCCAAGCGCGAAGGAGTGTCCAAAATCCTTGCGAAGGAGTACTACGTAAACCGGGTTACGCTCTATCGTTGGGTAAAGAACGAGAGCGCTATTCGCTCCGCTAAACCGTCGAAGACGTACGCCAAGAATACTAAACGCGGCCCCCCCAGTTACTTTCCAAGCGATGGAGAAGCAGTAAGTGATGTATTACTATATTTTCGTGTATGCAATTTAACTTAGTTATGCTAATTGGCGTGGGGCAGGTTGTTCGAGTGGGTAAAAGTGATGCGACGCAACAAATCCAAGTGCAAGTTTATTCTTCTGCGCATATTGCTACATTAAGGATTCGGCTTTACTAAGCTTCGGCTCTGTAGGTGTCACTACCGAGTGCCTCATGATCATGGCGGCACGGTTTGAGCCGCGATTCCTGAAGGACCCCAGCCCCGCAGCAGCAACTGAGTATCTGCGGCGCTTTAGGCGGCGCCACAAGCTTTCGATCCGTCGGATCACGCATCGAGGGACCAAGCAGCGCTCAGATTTGGAGGTATGCGTATCACTGCATTTGATTTATTTTTATGGAGGAAAACGGAAAGCTAATTACTACTTTACATGGCGCTCTTTATATCGGTATAGGTTGTGGCGGCTTCGTTCGGTCACTCGATGCGCTACGCATTTGAGCACGACAGTGCTGTATCGTTTGTGGCTGGTGACGAGAAGTATGGGCAGGTCTTTAATATGGATCAAACCTCGATTTATATCGACATGAACCCTACAACGACCATCACTTTTCGTGGGGATCGCAATGTTGATGTACTTCAAGGTGAGTGGGTACGCATAACACTTTTTGCTGCTGTTCAAAACATTCTAACCTGTAGTATTAGGCATGTCGGAAAACTCGTTTCGAGCGTCAGTATTTTTACGGGCCTCAGCAACAGGAGCCAAGCTTTGCCCGCTGATTGTCTTTAGCGGTACCCCAGGCGGCCCAATTGAGGAAGAGCTACACGCGCACCCGCTATACAGCAAAGAGGTGTTTCTTGCGGTGCAGAAGAAAGGATACTGTGACGAACGCGTCATGCATATCTGGATCAACGAGGTACGATGGCGCCAGTTCTTATTCTCCCTACCCAAATTATTGATTTGTGTATGCGGTGGCGTTGTAGGTTTGGCGACCGTCGGTGACGTCGTCAAGGGTGCTTCTATTAGATAGCCTAAAGACTCACAAGATGAGCAGTGTGCGGACCGAACATGAGGACTCGCTTTCGACAGAAGTCGAGTTTATTCCTCCCGGAATCACGGGTCTCTCGCAGCCTATGGACGTCGCTGTCATGCGGACGTTCAAAATGCACTGCCGCAGCCTCTACGTGAAGTACCACCTGACACATGACTTTTGTTCAAGTGCAGCGGAGCGTCGGCGGCTAATAACGGCAATTGTTGTGACCGCGTGGAGCCAAATCGACCCAAGCGTTATTCGAAAGGGGTTTATTAAAGCCGGATTGGTTCCCGTTGGACCTCGAGAGAAAGATGGCTCCTTTCGTATTGACGCACCTTCTAAAGATATAGATACTGGAGATGAAGTCGACGAAGACGAAGAGAGCAACTAGATCACCAAAATATATTCTGCATGTAGTGCTTATCCGTGTTTTTCCTCATGTCATTGCGAACGTCTGCCACGAGGTTGGAGGTTGGTCGTTAGAGGGGTTGTCATTTTAATATGTTTGTCGTGAATCGTACATTTTACGAGCGATTGCAATAAACCCATGGTTGCAGAGAACCTGTGGAATACGGTACTGACGCCAGGACATGACGCCACGTCCTGGAGTCTCGACCAGCGCGAGTTCATCCGGAACCAACTCGGAATATTCTTTCCGAGCCAGGACCGATCGGCGACGATCTTGTGCCGGACGGTGACGCTTAGCAGGAGGCTCTGAAGGTGGGTCAGTCCCAGTCGGGGCCGACGAGCTTGAGACGGATGAGATCGAGCCGCGCCGACGCTTTGCCTCTCGAGGTGGGGTAGTCCCCGGAGCTTGGGGGTTGAACTCCACACTAGACTTGAACGTGACATCTCGATCCTCGTCGTCCTCACTTTCGCCGACCCCCGAAAAGAGAGCTTCCGTTACCTCTGCCGAGTCATCCATGCGCAGTTTTTTCAGAACCGGCCAACGAGCTGGGGTACCATCTAGGTTGTCGAGATATGACTCGGCCTTCTTGAAGCACCAGCTCGGGACGTACTTAGCCCACGGAGTGTGATTAAGTCGACCCCAGTACATCATCCGGGCGAGCATGCGAGTCAGCTCCCGAACCGGGATCCGAGGGTGCACGAGATGATCACCATTCACCAGCTCAAATGCGTCCAGATAATCCAACCCGGAGCGCATAACCAACTGAAGATCTGTGCGCTGCTTGTCCGAAATCACTGCGTGATCCGCCAGAGACGCCCGAGCTTCTTCGGCTGTCCGAGCGAGCGACGTCCGGGGATCCAGAGGGTCCTTGTCACTTGGAGTGTATGGGTCTGGACGTAACTGCAACTTTCGGGAACTCGCAGACAACGTCTTGTTTCGCTTGGTTGGAGGAGTCTGGGGTGTAGCCGGAGGAATGGAATCCTGAGTGAAGTCTAGGGGCGCGTTTTGGGAACCGCTCCCCAGCCCAGAGTCATCCCCCTCTTTCTTCTCCTCACCCAGGTCATCCTCATCCAGGGAGGCGAAAGGACCAGGCTGCGCAGAGTAGTCGTCGATGGCAGTCACCATGATCTGGGTAGTCCATTTATCCGGGGGGACCTGATGATCCTTGAGGTGCTCCAGTAGAGCCTTCAGGCGGGGCCAATTGCCGACAACCTGAGTCTGATGTTGGTTCAAGAAGTTCATCACCCTTGGGACGTTGAGCGAGCCCGCTTTTAGCCGACACTCCAGCGATCGAGCGAATGCGAACATGTCGTCACGCTCATGGGTCATGGATGCCAAGCGCGACCGGTGAGCTTCTTCTTCCTCCTCATGGCTTTGCGCCGCGCGCTTGAAATCCCGGGCGTGATCCGAAAGTTCCTGGTCGAGTTGGCGTTTGCAAACCAGGAAAGCCTCTTTCCAATGCTGATTCAGCAGGGCAAACCCAGTTTTCATGGCGCTAATTTCCGAAAGTTTCTCAAGTAATTCAGAACCGTCACGAGATCCACTTGACTGGAGTTGGCGCTTGGCCTCCCGGAGTTGAACGAGGGTTTGCTTTAGTAGGGTCGACATCTTGAACACCTTCCGCGCCAGCCCCTCTACAGGGTAATGCTGAAGTAGCGAAGCCAACTCGCGTTTCGCGCCCATGCTGTTCAGGAGATCACGAAACTCCGGTACCCTAGCTGTGGCATCCACCGACCTGGGTAACAGGAGATCCGGGCGGATGCTTAATCTCGGATTGACCATCTCCGAAAGGTCCCGAATGTCCTCATCCGAGAGGGTCGCGACGAAAGATAACGCCTCCAGCCCACCATATCCGTCGCGCATGAAACGTTCCGTGAGGCGATCCGAGCTGGTGGCAGGGACACCCACGATGAAGCTCGATGAATCTTGCTTTACCCCGAAGTGTCCGGGTGGAACGTCGCCTGGGGAGTGCGGATGAGCCGCTGCGACAGCAGCTGAGTCCGAATGCGCCAGATTCAGCTCCCCTTGGAAGATATACGTCGCTGTAGCCGCCGAGATGATCTGCTGGGTGACTAGCAACTGACCCACCGACGCGAAGGCCGCCGCCGTGGTGACCGGATCATCAATGGTGGATAGGTCCGCGCCCGTAGTTGGTGACTCCAGACCCGCCTCGGAGCCCGACAACGTGTTGCCTTTCACAGGAGCACTCTTACGCGAAGGTGTCTCGTCCGCTACGCTGAGTTTGGTGGGGGCGCGTCGCCTGCGTGGTCCGAATGAGCGTCGGTGTTGCCACCCGTGCTACCCGAGCCCGAAGCACCGCCTTCAATTGGCGGAGCATCCGGGAGTTGCTCAGGGGCGTGCGGAGGCGCGTCGTCCACGTCGTGACTTTTGTCGCTGTTGGTGCCTGTCTTGGAGGTGCTCATTGCGTGTGGCGCTGAAGGTTTTTTGCGTTTTGAAGGTGTTTGCTTGCCGCGTCTGGAGATTGGGCGAATAGTGGGTGCGACAGTTGGATCCGGGACGGGGCGGAGAATGGTGGACAATCCGGGAAGTCTGTTGGATGGTTGGCGAGACGCGGTGGCATTGCGCCCAGGACGGCTGCGATCGCGAGTGGATCTGCTCATGGTCTGAGACTTCGAAGATAAATCTCTCAGTGAGGGTCCGTGACCAGAGGGGCGGTTGATGCGAGGCAACTGGAAGTTTTCCAGAGTGGTCAGTTCGCAGCTGCCCAGGCTTCAGAGCCGGACAGTATCGAGTGGAGATCTGGATTCAGAGTGGCACAAGAATGGTATACTCGAAGGTGTTGACTAGTTGAAGATCGCGAGGACGGTTACTCGGAACACGTATAGGCGTCCCACCCGAAGCAAAGATTCGGGATGGAGTTATAGCGCCCGGTCCGGCCGCCGACTTCCCTTTGCGGCATGTACCCACATGAAGGGGCCAAACGCTTCCGGTAGAATGTATCCCGGAATGCGGCCTGCCCATACAAGCCGAGTGATCACCCAGTTCCTCAAGATCAAGACACCCCGAGCGACACCGCAGTAACCCACACGGAAACCACCATTTCGAGTCCCAACCGGAGCAGATTGCCCAAGTTCGAGTGGAGCAATGGAGTGTGACTTGTAGATCACGGAATGACGTGAAGTCCAGACGAAGCACACCCCGTACATCCCGAATGATGAAGGACAACCCGAATGATCAAGATGCCACCCCGGATAGTTGTCCCGGATGGCAATTGTACCCAAGAATGAACCGACCAATCACTGACGCCCCAGGGGCGTGCCAAATCAGGCACCCATGCGAACATGAGACCAAGATCCAGACAGTGCCACGCCTAAGCCAGGGATCTTCGAGACAAGCCAATCAAGCGGCGACAGCGCGCCAGCGCACGAAGTACGATCGCTCAAGACCGCCGCCAGTGCAGGATGAGTGAGCGGCCCTCCACGAGTTCAACGTGACTCCAAGTATACTGAAACCCAGTCATCCGGGAGGAGTGCATGCGATTCGAGCAGAGGAGACCGCCAAAAACCCAGATACCAAGAAAGAAAGAAAGAAATGATAGCCAAGAGAGAGAGATAAGAGATAATCAGAGTTTGTTTTGCCTTCTAGAGCCCAAGTGGACTTCGTGTTTACTTGCCAGCGGTTCTGGAGAGTATATTCGCCGAGGACGACGACGCCATATTTCTGCTACCCAAAGGAGAATCCAAAGGAAGGTCCGGGAGCCGCGTACACCAACGGACGTCCAAGGTCGTGCAACCGCACAAGGAACTCTCACCTACACGCTCCAAATCAAATTGGGTACCCAAAAAGGCTGCTTTCGGGTTGGTCTATCTCTAAATTGCCTGTGGACACTCGAAAGAGGACCCTTGCATTCCATATTCCATCTGTAGTTTCAGGAGGTTGTATCAATCACCCCCTGAGATCTGAGTCGGATTGCTTGTCTTAGGACTGTATTTGTGTTTCCCCCCGTTCATTCGAGGGTGGTGCGCGTTGGGCAACCCGGATTTCTCTGTATCCGGGTTGTAACCTGAAGTTGACAGACTGCATATTGTATATACAAACTCTGTATTGTTATTGGTTATTTTTAAGATTGGTTGTTTGGGGAAAGGTCTTTGCTCGTAAGCTTGCCTCCATTCGGGATCTCCCAGTCGAGAGGAACTTGGAAGTTCTCTGTATTCTTGTATCTAATTGATTGTTACATTTCCGGTTGAAAGACGGTCCGCCGAATTAATCGACACCTATAGGGATTGCACAAGGTCACACGCCGACTCGAGTCATTCTACTGTGTGTTTCGAGCTAACCGGGGCTGGTCCATTCTGGAATACCAGTTATCCAACCCCTGGGCGCGCTATACATCCTGGACGATAAAAGCGTTCACCCGCTTCGTCTCAGACAACCCGTCCTCGTGTAGTGCCATTGCCACCGTATTGTCAATATTGAGCTGCAATCCGATGCAGCCCCGAAGCCTTTTACGATTTCCAATGCTCGAGGAAATTCCTCTGAGCTTCGAAGATAGAGAGCTGTATCATCAGCGTATCCGGCTACCTTGAGGAGAGCTTTCGCCTCCGCCGTCTGCAGCGGGATTCCAAGCCGGCCGTCCTCAGAGTCCAGTTTCTGGAACCTCTGTACCAGAAACTGGACTCTTGGCTTAGATGAACAAAAGCGGAGCCAACGGACAACCTTGACGGATGCCTCTGGTCACTGCAACATGGTGAGAGCGTTCCCCATTGACAAGGAAACGCACTGTTGTTCCGGTGTGTAAACTTTCAACCACACGAATGAAGTGAGATGGATACCCGTGCCGCCGCAGAGTAGCGTAGAGAAAGCGCCGATCCAGTGAATCGTACGCTTTGCAAAGTCCAGAAGAAGTACGAGCGACTCCCTCAGCTCCGGGGAGAGTGTAGCCATCCACTGCGCAGCCTCCAGATAATCGATCGTAGCGTGGATGTCTCGGAACGGCACATATCCATTCTGGTGGGCGTTAATCCGATATGCGAGACTGTCTCGGATCTGCGCAGCGAGGAGACGTGTAAGAATCTTGTAATCCGTGTTGAGCAGCGCCAGGGGTCTGTAGTTTAATGGGTTGCTCCCATCGCCCTTCTTTTTTAGACAGAAGATGTCCGCGTGAAGGAAAGAGGTGGGGAAGCAGTGTGCACTGTACCACAACTTGTACAAGCGCGTCAGGAGAGGGACTAATGTGGTATCATATTCGCGATACCAGTCGTTACCAAGGCGATCGGGCCCGCAGGCTTTGCCCGCCTTGCAGGCACGTAAAGCTGCCGAAACCCGGTGTTCTGTGATCACGTCGGGGGTGCCCAGCTCCGGCACATCTGCAGTAGGACCAGCCGCCATCCATTGTGGGACATCTTCCTCTGTGCATTCCTCCCCACCTCCCTGGAACCCTGATGCCCATGCATCAGCAAGTATGTCTGCCTTTTCATGTGGAGCCCTGGCGGGACTTTCGGCCATCGGCTGCAGCGTCGGAATCACATTGTCCCAAATTTGCAGGATATCCACCGGAAGAAAGCTTTAGTCGTTTTCCCTTTCCACCAGGTGTGCTCTCGAAACAAGCGGCGTTGCCTCGATCGGAGCCATTCCGTTTTAGTAACAGCAATCCGGCGCAGGATCGTTTGTACTGCCTCCGCTTCTGCATCGTTTGCCACTGAGTCGACATTTCCAAGTCCCCCTGCCTCGGCCACGACGCGGTCGTACTGTTTGTACAGCCGTCGTAACTTATTTCGATAGGTGTTCCGGAGAGATTTACGAGCCTCCCGCTTGTGCCGTATCATCCCCACCACAATCGACTGTTTCTTGTCATCCCAGAGGTGGGCTGCTGCTTGTGCAGTCAGTGTCGTATCCTTCAACTGCTCCGCTAGCAGATCAAGTTGACTGCACACGAATTTGTCCATCCGTGCCTTGGCGTAAGACGGCACAGGAAAAGCCCGCTGCACTTTTTGAATCCGAACAGGGTTGTGTGGAGATCGTAGATGCAACAGTAAGCCCTTGTGGTCACCTTCCATGCTAAACCGGTCAATCTCCGTTGAAGCCATCCAAACCCGTGCAACATCATTACTATACCAACGATCTAGTCGACTGGTTGCGTACCTCATGTTGGGCAATCAATACTTGTAGGTGTGAAAGTTGTTGTGGAACCTCGTGAGCGCAGCCGTGTCCATAGGATCGGGCATGGCGTTAGCAACACTATCGTTGAGCCTCCACTTCGCGATTAACCCACGGAGCGCTGGAGAGTCATGATCCTGAGCAGCCGGTGCATACGATCTGTCCATAGCCCCATGCAATGTGCAATTAACGTCGCCACCAACGTAAATCTGAGCCTCCGCCGAGACGGGCAGCCTAGTCACCAGTTGGTACAGATCTCTCGCTGGCGAAAGCCGATGGGCGCGTAGAAATTGACTGCATACTGACCCAGATTGGCAGCAAGTATCATGAAATGAGGAGACCACGCATGCTCCGAGCATGAAGGAACTTCTCCTGCAGCGAAAATCAGGTCGGCGAGCTGCCAGCCGCCATCACAAAGTGCTGTAGCAGAGTATGGCTCTGCTGAAGATTACTTTAGAGAGTTTGTTTGCTTGTTGGGTTTAATTTATCATGCCGAGTCGGATAAGTGGAAGGGCAAGCCGTACGGGTAGTGTTGCTGCACGCACGTTAAAGAAGCAATCGTTGCCGTTGAAGTTGAGTGGTATTGGTTCAGATGGCTCAGCCAAATATGTTTCATCCCGCTGACTATATTTGACAGCTAAGCTCCACTACGGAATCCTCCACGATAGCTGCGTCTCATTTGCTGATTCACCTCGGACATCAACAGGCATGACAGCGCGCTGCAAGATAAGCCCCAAACGCCACCGAAAAATCATTCGAGACGGCATCCAAGGTATCACTAACGCTGCTGTACGCCGGCTAGCCCGTCGTGCTGGTGTGATGCGGATCTCCGGGCTCGTGTATTTTGAGACGAGAGCAGTGTTGCGCGTGTTTCTTACCAACCTAGTGCGAGATGCCGTGACGTACCCAGAACATGGAAACCGGAAGACCGTCACGCGCATGGACGTCCTGTTTGCTCTCAAGCACCAGGGAAGAACCCTATACGGCTGTTAAGAATTCAAGATAAAGTCGCGAGCTGCACGCAGCTGCTCTGGTATGGATCATGCTACCCAAACTTTCGTTGTTTCCTTATTTGGTCATTTTGCATTCCAGGTCTACATAAGCTGTGCATAAGATGCGCTCTCCATTAATTGGCCGAAACAATTGACTACTTGATTGGTCAAAACTACAAAACAGCTTTCAAAAGCTTGCAATTGATAATACTTATCAGGTTCCTGAGGTACTAATTCCTACTTACTTATTACACCTGATTTTATTATGCATTTATTATACCCTTTCAATTGATTTAAAAACCGATATTGCATTTACAGGGTATTCATTCTCCATTCATTCTCCACTTCTTAGCGCCGATTTTTTTTCTTCTTCTTTCTTAACGAACTGTGGTTCCCCCGTGACAACCGTCCCGGGCTCGCCAATGTAACCTTAGTGTAACATATTCGTAGTTCGAAGAACTATGTATAGTATCTCGTTACCCTGCGCATGTAAGGAAACCGATCGGCGCACCGGTATTATATACACGTGGACCACGCACATTCAACGTGCACCACGTACATTTGTACGGGCGTGGCTTGGTCAGGTCGCAGTTTCAACCGGTATTTCCCTCGTATTTCCTTCTATACGACGTGAACCACACAGAACCTTTGTGGAGCACACAGAACTTTGCACGCCGAGCGCCATTTCCTTCGATTCCTTCTACCACGTGGACCACACAGACTGGCGACTGGTGTAGAGAGCGCACGGATCTGGGTAGCGCACACCACATTGGGATGCGCTGTGGAGTGATCCACACGAAATGGGATCGATTTTAAGATTTCGGGCCTGAATGCGAAGCCGCGGGGGGATGAGGCCCTTATATGAACCTTCGCGGCGTGGACCGCAATAAAAACTTTGGGCCCGATGCATGGAGAGCGCACCGGGAGGGATTGACTGCAGGCGAAGTGAGCCACTACGGTACATGCCGCTCGGGTGGCATCGGCCTCATTCTTCGATTTGTGTCGCTGGGGAAGAGGTAAACCGCGCGTGCATTTGACGGCGCTTCATTTCGAGGGTGCGTACTGATTGCTGTGCCTTGTTTTGCGTGCCACTAGCCCCGCGACCAGCAGCAGCGGCGGCGCCGACAGCAGCAGCGGCATTGCCGGGGTCGAGGCAAGCTAAGCCGCGCGTGCATGCGGTTCATTTGCGGCTGCCTACTGATTGCTGTGCCTTGTTTTGAGTGCCACCACCTCCGCGACCACCAGCAGCAGCATTGCCGGGGTCGATGCAAGGTAAGCCGCGCGTGCATGCGGTTCATTTGCGGCTGCCTATTGATTGCTGTGCCTCGTTTTGCGTGCCACCAGCCCCGCGACAAGCAGCAGCAGCATTGCTGGGGTCGATGCATGGTAAGCCGCGCGTGCATGTGGTTCATTTGCGGCCGCGTACTGATTGATGTGTCTTGGTTTGCACGCCATCAACCCCGCCTGGAAGCCGGCTAGTCACATCCGCACCGCCACCACGACCAGCTGCAGCGACAGCAGCAGCATTGCCGGACGAGGCACAGCAAGATGGAGCTGGTGCAAGGTAAGCCGCGTGTGCATTTGCTGGCTTTCTTTGGGTGTTCATACTTATTACTGTTCCTTGTTTTACATGCCACCAGCTCCACCTGGAAAGACGCCGAGCTAGCCACTACCGCACCTCCACCACGACCAGCAGCGGCGGCGGCAGCAGCATTGCCGGTTGAGGCACGGCAAGCTGGGGCCCGTGAGCATCTCATTTATATTGGACCAGATAACTTACTAGCATCACACAAAGTAACTAACTTATTGGGCAAAACAACTTCTACCTCTCAAAAAATGGAACGCCTGAACTAGATGCGCCCGTTATCGCACAACCATCACACTCTCAAAAAACCAGAATCACAGCAACACCAGAGCGAATTGGTGCGCACCACCACTACAGCGAGCAGAACGGATGGTTCTGAGTGCGAAGGGAACCAAGAAGCGCAAATGTGATGGTGGCCAAGTCGCGCCGGGTTCACACAAGCGGAAGAAGCTAAAAGCAGGAAGCGCAAGTGCGAGTGCAGAGAAGATGGCAACCCAAGGCAAAGGCGCCACTACATCTCTGACGGGCAAGACAGTGCGCAAGACGGGTGCCGGCAAGGCAACGACATGCAAGACAGCGAGCAAGACGGGTGCCGGCAAGGCAATGAACCAAGACGCGTCTGGTGAAATCCAAGAGATGGAGATGGTGCAGAGTTTAGTGGAGCAACAAGCGTCCACGATTGCCAGTGAACAACCGCTTAGCATTGAAGAAGTTGAGCAAGCGTACGATGCGCTCGTGAAGATGCACGCGCGGTGGAGAAAGGGTAAGCGTCAACTTGGCCGCCGAAAGAAGGGCGACTTCAAACTGAGCGCATCGCAGGTGGAGCTCATAGCAAATCGATACCGGGTGGCAAGGCAGATGAACACGACTGTGGACTACGAGGGCGCATCAACTAACAAGAACTTTCATTTATTCAATGCCGACAAGTTGAGGGACCAAGAACCATACGTGATCGCAATGCTACGGATGGCGCTGGAGCAACAACGACAGATTGACGACGGGAACCCTGAAAAGACAAGTGACAATTGTGCTGATGAGGTGGTGCAGTTGAAATTGGAGCACAAGCACGAAATCGACGCACTTTTGCAGACCATTCGCGAACTGGAGGGCGCAAATTTGCGCCTCAAGGCTGGACGGCCGCAGACGTCAGACAATTCTGTCCAAGCGTTCCTAAAGGAAGCGGAAGGACCAAACTCGACAACAAATGAAGAACTTGAGTCGCGGAAGAAGCAGATAAACGAGTAGCAGACGCATGCCAAGAATGTGGAGGCTGAAAATTTTCAGCTAAGGGGGCAATTGGATCTGCAATGTACAGCAGTGATATCTCTCGAAAGTAGACTGGAGGGGGTAAGAACAGATAATGAAAAACTGAAGCTGAAAGTTGAGGCTCTTGAGACTTCTCACGTGATGCAAGAGAATTTGGATAAAAGAACGGTGGAGCTGAATGAACAAGCGCGCGTTCAGGAGTTGGAGCGGGCCACTCTGGCCGAGGAGAAGAAGCAGCACGCAAAGACAGTGGAAGAAGACAAGGTTGCTCATCAGGCATGGATGGGAGATCGCGACGCCACCCTTAGTGAGTTACATGGGTTACAACGAGAGAATGCTAAGATTGGCGACTACTCTAAAACAGTGACTGAGTGGATTTCGAAGTGCCGTAATGTAGAACGGGAGAAGAAGGATCCGCAGAATGGCTACAATGGATTGCAGTGCATCACAGCAAACTTGGAGAAAGAGTTAAATGATTCCCGACATGCCGTGCAAGATTTGGAGAAAGAGTTAACGGATTCCCGACATGCCGTGCAAGATTTGGAGAGAGAAAACGCGGACCTGTGGTTGTGGATGCGCTCACTGGATGTGTGGTGAACCACATGAGGAAATTTCGAGGACAGAGCACAACGCGGAGATGTGGATGCGGAGCAGGTGCGAACTGGCGCGATCTGGTGACTCTGGGGCAAGCAGGATGACGCCAGGGGTCCGGATCCGGTAGAGTCGGGGCGGTCAACACAGACCAGGCCCGATTGGCGGCTGCCGCCAAGGAAAGGTGCTATACGAAGTCGTTGCCAGAATATGGAAGCTGGCGAAGGACTGAAGACAGAACCGAATGTATAACGGAGATGGCATCATGCGAGGCCACCAGCCAAAGGTAGGGCAACCAAGATCGCGATCGCGAATGGAGATCGCGGATCGGGATCGCGGATGGAGATCGCGAATGGAGATCGCGGATCGAGATCGGCCAAGGATGGGAAGAACCAAGGGGCGCAGCCGGGCCAAGAATCAAGTGTTTGTCTGGTTGTAAGATGTAGGTTGGGATGGTAGCTGTAGCGACGTAGAGGCTAAACATAAATCAGAGTTGAATTTGCACTTTACATCACAAGTGTCTTCAGTCACCTTCCGTGGAACTAAGTTGGCCTCGGCAGTGTTGACAAGTGTACGGGAATAGAGGATCTGGTAGTGAGGTTAAGCCTGGATAATATATTGCCAGCTTTGCCCACTCTAGTGACCCTTTCCTCCAAGTATCCGTGTGCCGATCGACCAGATTTAACGGTTTGGCTGGCGATCGAGTCCTCTCTCAACACTCAAGATCTCGTCATAGGAGGCGACAAACTACCTGGAAAGGAGCCAACACACCAAGGAAAGGCAACTACCGGTCTCGGATTGCATCCAGACCCCTCGATCTGAGAGAAGGACCCTCGATCGAGACTAATAACCGGACGCAGAGCGAAGATTTCCGCGCTGCTCCAACCCCATCCCCGCGTCTCGCCAAGACAATCAATCTTCACCAAGTGCTGCATCTTCGGAGCCCCGAGAGAGTAGATCCAGCCCGCCGACGGCTACACAAGGTGGGAACAGTTCAGCTGATCACGGATCAAGGGGGACCCCCTCCGTTAGTCGGTGACTGGGCGCTGTGGTAGCCAGATCAGGCCTCAACAAGATTTTGGCCGATCCCGCTCCACCACAATGGTGCGCGTGCCCGGATTCGGACTCCGGATTTCACCGTGAGTCTGCAGAAGATGTGCAAGTGAAGAAAGAACCAGGGGAAGAGGCGTCATCGGAACACGGATCGACGAAGACACTGCTGAACGAAACAAGATCCTCGGATCGACAGAGTGCTCGGAGGAACTCTGCCGGCGGAATAGAGGGCGATCTGGAAACAGATCTAGAAGAGAAACCTCAATATCCTCCCCAGGTCCCTTCGGGGACCCCAGTGGGTCTTGACGCAAGTCGAGACCCGCTAACAAAAACAACCAAAGCCGGATCGGACCGATACACCTTCGCGGACAGATCGATCAAGCTCGAGACAGAGGCAGATCAACAGTTACTCTTGGAGTTATTCGCGAAGAGATCACGCAAGCCGATTCCCCAGAAACACCCCTCCACACTGGTGCCCAGCTGGGATTCGTCGAAGGAGACATCCCTCCCACGACAGAAGATGAAGGCCCCAGATTCGGAGGACGACGAAGAGAAGGGATCAGAACCCAGGTGGTCGGAAGCCGCGCTGGAGTTCGCGTACAACCGACAGGAGCTGCAGAAGTTTATCGATCGGGATCCGGTGCTGCAGATCCTGCGACCTAGGCAGATTGGCACACCAAAGGGACCCGTCGCGGCCCCGGCAGCCTCGGAGAACAAGCTGGATCTAGTCAAGGGCCTCCTGAGCCTGCTGAAAGAAACAGGTTTGGTAGCAAGCCCGTTCGACGCGGATGAGTTGTTCGATCTAGACATGGAAGTCATCCGATCGTCAGCTGAGGGGCTGTTTGGTAAACTCAAGTCCCTGGTGGGCGAGATCCCTACCGATCAGGACCCCACGGCCCCGGACCCCAGATCTTCACCTCAGATCGGATCTACCGGGTACCGAACGGCGTCTCCCTACCTCTCAGCGGCTGAGCCTGGGTCGGACTCATCGTCCGAGCCACGACGTATGTCACTCGGCCCGTCTGGAGCAGCGATGCTCGAAGCTCGGGTGAAGGAGGCTCGACCTGAACGTCCGAAGTCCAGATCAAGGAAGCAGAAGCCTGCTGCTATCGATCGAACCGCAAACGCGACTCGAACAGAGGAATCGACAGAGAAACTGGAGTCATACTTCCAAGCCGCGATGAGCAGGTTTCTGATGGAGCAGCAACAAACATCAACCAGAAGGACAACTCCAGTGGAGACTCCCAATGTTGGGTCGCAGGACGTAGAGATGGAATCCACCGGATCTCACGATCCTACGCCATCGCACTGGGAATACGACCCAGATGATGTGGATCTTCCCTTATCTGCCCGCGCCGTGGTGGCCACTGCTGCAGCGGGACCGGCCAACTCCTCGATGATTCAGCGAGTCCGGATTTCAGCGATCTCGGACCTCAAGGAGTTCACAGGGCGGGACCAAGATGAGGATCGGGTTAGATCGTGGATCAGTAAGGTGAAATCCGCCTTTTTGAGGGACCAAGCCACTGACGAAGAGAAATGTTTGACTTTCGCTGATCTGCTATCCGGACCTGCGAAGATGGTACAGACAGCTAGCGCGATCGACCCGGAACAAGTGGAGTGAACTGTGCGCAACTTCCAAGTCCAATACTGCGGATTGGGGGTATCCGTCGCATGGCAGTATTACCATTCCCGGAAACGGTCCGACGAGTCCCCATTGGAGTCCCTATATCGGCTGAATGTGGCCGCCCTCCGGGCTAAACTCAAGGACGGGGACTCCAAGACGCGCCGTGAACACGTGGAACATTTCATCGAGACTCTGGGAGACCCCGATCTGGCAGACCGGTTGACCCTGCAGCGCCTCAACGACGTAGACGATCTGGAAGAGGTGTTGCGAGCCCGCGATCGAGCTAAGGGAAGGCAGAAGCGCTCAGCCTTCGGATCGAAGTACCGCCAGAAGACCTCAACCCCGGCGCCAGCAGTACCCGCCAAGCGATCGGTCCATGCCGTTCAGAGATCGGCCCCAGAATCCGGATCGGATACGGGTTCGGATGGATCGGATTCGGAGGGAGATCTACGGAGGATCTACCTCGCATCTGCCGAAGACAAGGAACACGAGGCAAAAGACGGGGCCCAGCCTGTGGAGCCGGCGCACCGCGGGAAGACCAACCCGGATTCGCCGCGACCACGGTCCCAGCAAGAGGGATCGGACCGCAACGTACGGGGCTCACACTGCGGATCTCGCAAGCACACCGATTTGGGCTGTTGGAGACGTCTGACGTGCGAGAAATGCGGGAAGCGAGGTCACCCGGCCGAACATTGTCTTTTCGTCTGCCGTGGATGTGGAGAGCTTCACGACGTGGGCAAGTGCCCAATGGAAGAGTTTTACAACCAGATCCGCCAGTGGTACATTTCCGCGAAACACGCCGGCATGCTGCCGGCGCCCGTGGAGAAGATGTTAAACTAGGACGCTCGCCGGGATGGAACCCGGTACGAGTCGAGCGTTCTAGATACTGCATCTATGCATTTGTGAACCAGAATACGGTAGATCGACTAAGGAGACAGCGAGATCTACGCGGTAATACATGTGATCTGCATGCGAAACCTGCCGCTGTGATGTCAAATCTCCACGTGTCGAATGAATTCAGCCGATTGGGGGGCGAGGAGCCCCTAGATCTTCACTTGGGAGAGACTAGAGGGTATTGGAAGTGACGCACCCCTGACGAATGGTTCAAACCGTCGGAAGGGGAATCTATCGCCGAAAGCCAGGCCCCCGCGCCGCCGCAGGTCAGCGAGATCCGCCGATCTGGAACGATGTTGCCCACGCTACTCCCAGGAGAATCTCGGGGGTATTGGAAACATCATTCCCCAGGGAAGTGGTTCCGACAAGCCAAGATCACTGGGAAGATCAACAATGAGAAGGCTATCTTACTGCTAGATAACGGTGCCGAGGTGTCCATTGTGGACACCACCCTTGCTCGTAAGGAAGGGTGCTGTATCGATACCAGTCAGAGCCAAGAATGTGTGGGAATTGGAGAAAATGTGTATTCAACGGAAGGGAGAACAAGGATAAAGATCACGCTCGCTGGATCACTGGTGTACTTCTTCGATATATGGGTAGGCGATTTGTCCGGACAAGAAGCGATCTTGGACATGGACTTCATGGTTCCGGCAGGGATCCGCCTGGATCTGGCGGACGGGTCCGTATGCCTACCCGATGAGGTGAAGATCCAGCTCAGTGGCAGATGGCAGCTTTATAACGACAAGGCACGGACGCTCCGACTGGATCAAAACTTGCAGGTCAACGTGGGAGAGTCGGTAGAAATACCGCTGAGATCCAGAGCGTCCGACCAGGAGAAGCTGTGGCTGACTCGTGGAGATCGATGGGTACCTAGCTTAATCAGTGGACCCGGAACGATCAAATATGTGGAGATCACCAACATCAGTGACCGGAAGCTGATCCTACAGAGGGACGAACGGATCGGCCTGTGGCTGGCGGGGGACAGAGTACCTCGCTTGCCAGGCTACGTTTCGGTGGGGTCCAGACGATATGCCGAATGGCAGAATCTAGCTTTCCAGGCGACTAGCGAACTCCAGTCCGATACGGGGGGCGAAGCCCCGCTAAGGCCAGCGGTGGAGAGGCCCAGCTATCCCACCCCCCCGGGCGATATTGAAGCGGAACCCGGTCACTGTGATCGTCCAGGATAAACCGACGCCAGCTGGGAACGCGCAAGTCCCGATCTCGGAGTCGACTACGAAGGCAGAGCCGCCCAAGGAAGTACCGACCCCGGAGCAGATCGTGGAAGATGGGTCGCCCAAGGAGGTACCAACCCCGGAGCAGATCGTGGGGGTGGAGGCAGGAATGGTCCCGACCGTGGAACCAATCGTGAAAGCCGAGCCGCCCGAGGAGGTACCGATCCCACAACAGATCGTGGAAGACGAGTCGCCCGAGGAGGTACCAACCTCGGAGCAGATCGTGGGGGCGGAGACAGGAATGGTCCCGACCGCGGGATCAATCGGAGAAGCCGATCCGCCCGAGGAGGTACCGATCCCGGAGCAGATTGGAGAGGCGGAGACCGGATCGGTAAAGGGAGTCCCGATCTCAGGGCCCACCGTGAAACCCGGGCTGCCGGAAGACTTGACTACAACTGATCAGGTCTACTCTCATGAAGGTGGAGAATTATCGGCCGAAGACTTTGAACAAGAACTGGCCGTTATCCCAGAGATCGTGATCTCGATGACCGACGAGGTGTCTATCGACGATATTAAGGTACGAGATCTAACAATGAACACTCCCGACGAGATTGACCGGCTACGCCGGATGATCTGGAAGAAGAAGCACCTCCTGATCGGCAGGGGCGACGCGCTTCCCCCCGCCGCTCGGGGGGTGGTGTGCGACATCGATGTGGGTGAGGCGAAAACGATCGCTCAGCGGGTGCGAAAAATCGCTCCACAGTTTCGAGAGAAGGTGTTTGATATACTCAAGGGCCTGTTGTCCGCTAAGATCATTCAGATGTCACGATCGCCGTGGGCGTCACCAATCGTCGAGATCATCAAGAAGAATGGGGTAGATATCCGGTTGTGCATCGATTATCGGCTGGTTAATGGCCTCACTCGGTTGATGATCTATCCGATGCCGCTGATCAACGAGCTGCTAGAAGGTTTGGACAAGGTCCTGTGGTACTGCTCTCTCGACATGGCCAGTGGGTTCTGGGTGGTGAATATGACGGACCGAGCCCGAGCGATATCGGCGTTTATTACCCCGTTCGGCCTGTTTGAATGGAACCGGATGCCATTCGGGCTAAAGAACGCGCCCCAAATTTATCAACGGCTACTAGACACCGCCCTGTACGGATTCACCCGGATCCCTCGGCCTGGATCTGAATGTTCTACGGATCTGATCGAGTCCGGAGAACCCGCGAGTCCGGGCCAACCTTCGGTGCTGGACCGCCGATCGTATATCGATGACATTCTGGTGACCGCGGGATCGTGGGATGAGACGTGTGCACGAGTGGAAGCCCTGCTGGAGTCATGCGATCAGTGGAACCTATCGATCAGTGTCGAAAAGTGTTACTGGGGAATGAGGAAAGTAGATTACCTAGGCCACCAAGTCTCGGAAGATGGTCTGGTGGATAACACCTCGATCGGCGGTGGATGACGCGCTCGTCGCGATCGCACCCCAGAAGGAACCTCGGCGCCAAATCCAGACCCCAATCCCCACCGTGCAGGCAGATGAGGAGCTACTGGTGGTAAGTTTTGACGGGTCTGCTCGCGTCAAGCGCGGCGGCGGCGCCTATAGCGCAATTGTGTGGAAGTTGCCTGAATGGAGTGTGGTGGAGGCCCGATCGGGCTATGCAGAAGGGCTCACGGTCAACGAAGCGGAATAGAACGGCCTACTCCTGAGTTTCGACCTTCTAGACAATCTAGATCGAGGACGACTAGTCATCTGTGGAGACTCCAATCTGGTGGTGAGGCAGGTGCGAGGCGAGATAGACTGTAAAGCCCCTAAGCTGGTATTGCTGAGACAGAAAGTGCTAGATCGACTACGCGAGTGGCCGAAACACGATCTGATACATGTGAAAAGAGACTGGAACGGCAGTGTAGATAGTCTGGCAGGCGCCGCACTTCAGCGCCAAAGTGGAGTCATTGTGGAAGACGAGTCAGATCGACAAGACCTAGTCACATTAAATCGGCTAGACGAGATCCTGATCGTCCAGTCCGAAGGACCTGTGGCAAACATCTCTTCGGTGAGAACTCGTTCATCCCGAATCAGCAACGATCCGCCGGTACTTCGTGAGGAATTCGTCAGAACGCTACGGATCGACCTGATTCGTACCGCACAGGACGAGGAAACATGGATAGCTGGTATGAAGAGATATCTGGAGGGTAGCGTAGTGGATCTGACCCAAGAGGAGGCCCGATCTTACGGCAACCTGGCTCACGACTACGAAATTGACGACAACGGCTTGCTTTTCTACTGCGCCCCATCCAAACGGGCCTCCGCGGACCGGGATGGGCTGATGCGGCTGGTGGTACCTGCAACGCTACATCAGGATGTGTTACATCATTATCACTCGAGTCTCGAAGGCGGACATCAAGGTATCGGGCGCACCTATCAACGGATCAGGGATCACTTGCACTGGAGGGGTCTTTTCAAGAGCGTCCAACAGTACATCGGGGAGTGCGTAGACTCCGAAACGGGAAAAGGGCGACCGACGATCAGGGGAGAGTCACCCGGAAATATTCAGGCAACCTACCCATTCCAGATTATAGCCATGGACCACATCCCGTCGCTGCCGAAATCCTACAAAGGTAATACGGAGTTGCTGATCTGGGTCGATCTGTTCACCGGATATGTGATCGCTAAAGCCAGCGCATCCCGCACCGCACAGACAATCGCGGAGTCCCACGAGGAGTGTGTCTTCAGAAGATTCGGAGCGAGTGAAGCGATCCGCCATGATCGGGAGCCAGGCTTTATGGCAGACTTTTTCCGCGCCTTTAACAAGATCCTAGGTCAACGGCAACGGGCGACGATGGCGTATCGACCTCAAGCTAACGGGACCGCGGAGCGAATGGCCCAGACCACCACCAGAGCTTTGAAGATGTACGTGGAAGATCTGGACCAACGAGACTGGGACGAATATGCGGAGAGATTGACCTTTGCTATCAACACTGCTCAAGATCGGGTGCGAGGAGACACCCCATTCTATTTGGTGCATGGGTGGGACCCTCGATCAACCCTCGAAGCTACACTACCGCTGGGTAGTACTCGGACGCAAGGCCGGGATCCGCGGAGGTGGCGGTATCAGATCCAGAGACATTACGGCATTGCTCGCGGCCAAGTCAACGCCCGGCTGGCGGAAGCCATAGCGGATCGGGCGGATCGGCACAATGAAGAGGTCCGACCGCACCCGATCCAAGCCGGATCTCAAGTGTGGCTCTACCTAGACCGGGTGAAGGAAGGATACGCCCGAAAGCTCGCCCACCTGTGGCATGGACCGTTTCGCGTCGTCGACAAGATCAACGAATATACCGTAAAACTGCAGACAGGCGGGACGGACTATCGCCTTTTCCCGATCGTGCACGTGTCTAAGTTGAAGCCGGTCGGAGAGTTTCCTGATCGGCCGGACACAGAGCTCACTTTAGGTGAGACCGATCGGATCGACTTCGACGAAGCCCTGCTCCCGGAAGACAGCTGGAGACCAGATCAGGAGGCAGGAGAGTACGAAGTGGAGAGGATAGCCGACATGCGAACGGGAAGGAGAACACGCTACGGTCGGACCTTCCAGGAATTCCTGGTACACTGGAAGGGCTACAGTACGCCAGACTGGGTCGATGAGGCAGATCTCAATTGCGGAGCGCTGCTACACGAGTTCCTCCGAGATCGCACGAATCGAAATCGATTTGGTGCAATGCAATCTCACGAGGAAGGGTGAGGCGGAACCGTCGAGGGAAGTTGGTTTCCTCGATGAGAGGGTAGACGGATCGGTGGGGAGGCCACCGATCGGAGGAGAAGGCGTGAGTTAATGTGTGTATATGAAAGTGCGAAGCCTAGACGACATGATCGAGCTACCAGTGGAAACACGAAGAAGAATGAAAGGAAACAGAAGCCGATCACGAGCCGTAGACGCTAACCACCCCTACGGTGGAGGTTGGGATCCGGTCGCAGGATTAAATTTGGCCACGAGACGCCCGATCCGTCGGGCAGGATGACCTTGAGGGTGATCGCGATAGCGATTACGCCAGTGGTCGTGAGTGTCCGCCTCGACCAACGCCTCCAGTAGATCATTAGGCTCTCCTTGGTGCTGAGCCGGATTGCCGGCGTTGGCAGCTCTAGAGACGATGCCGGGATACCAGGTGACCTCGTCCTGAATGGTGGGAAGGTGAAGGAAGAACGGATCCAGCAGCAGATCGACATCGGCCCACTGCTCCCGGAACATCGGAAGCATATCGCGGAGGAGGTGACGCCATTGCTCGCCAGCCGCTATGCGACGATGACGACGGGCCGCGTGATATTGCTCGAGCAGCGGATCGGCAGCTCGCTGCGGACGGGTGATCGGGAGATAGTGCGTGGTCTCCCGGTATGTCCACAGTTGCAGGTCTTTGTAGGCCAGATAGGCGTCGGCGATCCGGCCCAATCTCGTCTGAGCCCCCCGGTGCAGAGCCAAATCGGAAGTCAACGGAGTGGCCGGATTGGCGAGCACTGTCCAGGGGCGGCTGTTGATCAAGGCTTGAGTGTTGGCCCCCGTGATCAGGTCATCCCGGTATCCGACTCCCGGAACGGGTTTCCGGGTACCTCTGACGTGCCCCGGAAACAGCCAACCGGAAGGTATAACCAGGTCCCGAGACAGCGAAGACAAGATCAAGGCCGTGATCTGCCACTGACTCAGAAGAATCGCGGGCCACGGGTCGGTCTCGGCTTGGGTGAGATTACGGGGAGCATTGAATCCGGGGATGGAAGTGGCGATCGGAAACAGAGGCGGCACCAAAGCTCCAGCCTGGGGCGAACCAGGTGAACCTGGGGGCGACCCGGCCGATGAGCCAGGTGGCGAGGAGCCCGCAGGGGGAGATCGAGGTATGGATCCAGGACCAGGAGTGCTGGAACGGGAGCGACCCGAGTCAGCCGAAGAGGATCGGCGGCGTGGAGTTGCGGGAGGAGATGACGGCGCCTTGGATCGAGGGGAGGCGGATTGCCGACGGCGAGCTTCAGAACGGGAACGAGCTAGGGCTGCGAGTGCTCCAGGATCGGATTCGTCCTCCTCCTCTTCCTCCTCCTCTTCCTCCTCTTCCACTTCTTCCTCCTCCTCCTCGTCCCCCTCGGCATTACCCCCGTTGGGGGGAGATCCGTACTCAGGGGACCCCCCGAGTCGGGAGGCGTGCCCGATCCGGTGTGCCCTCCGGCAGGTGGAACCTGATCGGCCCTTGGACCTGCGTGATCGGACTCTGACCCGGCCCCGTCGTCGTGGATCTCGATTACCTCTTGAGGATTTGGAACCCCCGGGCCACCAGGCCCTTGGTCAATCTCCTCGTCGGATGACAATGAGAGAGCGGGAGAAGGCGATCGACTGCGCGAAGGGGGAGCTTGGGAAGACACGGATCCGGCGCGTTTGAGTGGGGGAGGTCGAAGAGTGGGTGATACGGACCGATCTCGCGCCCGTTTCCCTGTTGGAGTGGTGGAGGCCGAGCTGGGAGAAGCAGCGGCCCCGGCAGCTGGGCTGGGAGAAGCCGCAGCCCCGGCGGCATGGCGAAGGCGGATCCATTCGACCACTCGCGATAAGAGCGTGGATACGTCATCTAGGCCACCCTCCGACTCGTCATTAGCACGCCGCAGGCCGGCGTAGGCGTCCTGCACGTCAGGTAACTGAGCCTCCAGCGCCCGGACATCTCGGCGGGCGTCAGCAAGCTTCGCCCCTGTGGATTTAATAGCCGGAAGGTTAGCGATCGGACCCAGTTGGGTAGTTGGGGGACATCACGTACGCAGATCGGAGGTCTCGGTAGCCGACGTCGCCTGATTTTGGTTGAGTTGAGAAATCTCCTCCCGGAGTCGCCGGACATCACCCTCCAGCTGAACGATTCGGCCAGTGGACACGTCTCGGGCAGCTTGAAGAGAAGCGAGATCTCGGCGCGCCTGACGAAGCTCCTCCGAGAGGCGAGTCACGCTGGTCGAGGTGGATCCCGACGCCGCTGGAGCTGGAACGGAAGGAGTTGGCGCCGGCGGGGCAGATCCGCCCGGGGTGCCCCGTTCCCGATCTAGCTCCGCCTCAGCATTCCGTAGAGCGGTTGTCACGCGATCCAGACTGTGGATGGAGGTAGCCAGCTCGTCTTGAGTCCACTGAAGCTCGTGTGACTGATCATCAAGCTGCGACCGGAGCTGAACTGCTTCCTCTACGCTGTGATCCAGCTCCCGATCGAGGCGGTCACGATCTTCTTCGGCCGAGAGCAATCGCTGTTCAGTGCGAGCCAGCCGGCGGTTGAGTTCATTGAGCTCTGCCGCTTGTCCGTCGGCCACAAGTCGCAGATCCTGGATCCGTCGAGCACTTCCCCCGTTGGATGCCTGCTGGAGGTCATTGAACTCGGTGCGGAGACGCCGGATTTCATCTTCCTGCCCCCAACGGTGTCGTTCCAGATCTTGGAGCTCGGTGTTCAGGCGGTTGACGATATCGTTCAGGTGATCTCAATCCCGAAACAAGGTAGCCCGGGTCGCTTGAGTGCTGCGGAGCTCTTGCTCCAGACGAGCGATCTCGCCGGCCGGAGAACGAGGGGCTCGAGCCGAGCGACGAGAGGCGGTAGATCGAACCGAACGCGGTGAAGGAGGTGGAGATCGATCCCCGTCGGAGTGGTCAGGATGGTGAGAACTCATCGCGCCTACGACGGATGGGGCAAATGCGAAAGTGGGACCAGAGTGGCGAAGGCGGCCCGCAGTGAGCCGTCGTACGACACAACTTACGGACAGGGGGCGGATGTGGTGAAGCGCATGAGGAAATTTCGAGGACAGAGCACAACGCGGAGATGTGGATGCGGAGCAGGTGCGAACTGGCGCGATCTGGTGAATCTGGGGCAAGCAGGATGACGCCAGGGGTCCGGATCCGGTAGAGTCGGGGCGGTCAACACAGACCAGGCCCGATTGGCGGCTGCCGCCAAGGAAAAGTGCTATACGAAGTCGTTGCCAGAATATGGAAGCTGGCGAAGGACTGAAGACAGAACCGAATGTGTAACGGAGATGGCATCATGCGAGGCCACCAGCCAAAAGTAGGGCAACCAAGATCGCGATCGCGAATGGAGATCGCGGATCGGGATCGCGGATGGAGATCGCGGATCGGGACTGCGGATCGAGATCGCAGATGGAGATCCCGGATGGAGATCGCGAATGGAGATCGCGGATCGAGATCGCGAATGGAGATCGCGGATCGAGATCGGCCAGGGATGGGAAGAACCAAGGGGCGCAGCCGGGCCATGAATCAAGTGGTTGTCTGGTTGTAAGATGTAGGTTGGGATGGTAGCTGTAGCGACGTAGAGGCTAAACATAAATCAGAGTTGAATTTGCACTTTACATCACAAGTGTCTTCAGTCACCTTCCGTGGAACTAAGTTGGCCTCGGCAGTGTTGACAAGTGTACGGGAATAGAGGATCTGGTAGTGAGGTTAAGCCTGGATAATATATTGCCAGCTTTGCCCACTCTAGTGACCCTTTCCTCCAAGTATCCGTGTGCCGATCGACCAGATTTTACGGTTTGGCTGGCGATCGAGTCCTCTCTCAACACTCAAGATCTCGTCATAGGAGGCGACAAACTACCTGGAAAGGAGCCAACACACCAAGGAAAGGCAACTACCAGTCTCGGATTGCATCCAGACCCCTCGATCTGAGAGAAGGACCCTCGATCGAGACTAATAACCGGACACAGAGCGAAGATTTCCGCGCTGCTCCAACCCCATCCCCGCGTCTCGCCAAGACAATCAATCTTCACGAAGTGCTGCGTCTTCGGAGCCCCGAGAGAGTAGATCCAGCCCGCCGACGGGTACACGAGGTGAGAACAGTTCAGCTGATCACGGATCAAGGGGGACCCCCTCCGTTAGTCGGTGTCTGGGCGCTGTGGTAGCCAGATCAGGCCTCAACAAGATTTTGGCCGATCCCGCTCCACCACAGATGCCTGCTGTGATGTCGAGATTGCGACCAACAAGTTTGTTTCAGCCCGCACCGCTGCCTGAACGTTCTTTTTGCTGAGGTACTTGTAATTGTTTTTTTTTCTAACTACAGCTTGGTGTTGTGTGAAGTTCAAGACATGTCGGGAAGGGAAAGACGCGATTTTTGTGTGGCAAAATATGAGGAACTTTATCCAGGCCGTGGTGATGATCTGGATTGCCAGATGAAAGCATTCACGTACACTCGAAATCGAATCTGCCACGACGGTGTCATTCGCGATGTCTCGCATGAAGAATTCCAACGGAATGGAAATGACATTCGAGAAAAGCTGGCTGACTTAGGAGCATCAACTGCCCCTGCTACCTTGTAGCGCAGTTCACCGATGCGTATTTATCACCAAATCAACCTCTTGCTTACATTAATTGTTGTGTGTTCTTCGCTATGACATAATGAATGGCGGGACTTCTACATCGAAAAAGTGCCACCCCTGCTAACAGCCACTAGACGTAAGTGACTTGGACTTATTTCTGCTTCTGGCTTGGGATTGGCTTTAGGGAATCCCGATCAGCCAAGAAGTCGCAGATACTTTGTGTAATTGGCTTTCTGGTTTCGCGTGTGTGCTGCATGTGAGAAAATGCCAGCAGTACTGACGATTTTGGCTCTCTTGTTTTGTGTGCCGAGCCAAGGGATACCAACCAAGCCAAGTCACCGGAGCGGAAGCTACCGGCGCTTATCACCTGGCTTAATAAATTCCAGATATCTTGGACATAGCAATGTAGACAGATAAGCTGACCCTTTCTCTCTCTGTCTCTTGTGGTGTCTGTGTTGCATGTGCGATAGCCCTGGCGGCACTGGTGACTTTGGCTCTCTTGTTTCGTTTGTGTGTCTGTGTGTGTTGGATGTGAGAAAACGTGTGTATGGAAATTGGAGACGCGACGAGTAGTTATGCAAGCTCTTTTCAATTGGTGCGTATTTCTACCGATTCGCTTGATATATAAGCAATTCCTGGCGTTTCCTGGTGGACATCGCGAGCACTGCAGCGCCTACTATCCGAATCACCAACCGTGGACCGCTGGTGAACAGGCACACTTCACAGAATCTCAAAGATAGTATTTGTTCATGCAGCAAACCACATTAACCTCGATCATACTAGACAAGATGATACCTATAACTACACTACACGAATTGGTCGGTTTGTGGTCGTGGCTGGTCCTTGCGGTTTGAGCGCGCGTCATTCTTTTGAGGAGAACTCACGGCTCGAGGAGGCGCGCCGCGCGTTGGAAGCGAATGCCATGGAAGCGGATCAGGTGACGACGCAGAGACAGAGGCGTTCCCTCGAAGGTGCAGTTCTCCACAATGCAGATTGGGCAGTCAATTCCGCACGTATCGTCGATCTCCGTAACCACGGTGGGGCGGTGGTCGTGTGGGCGGTCGTAGTGTGGCACCACTATCGGTCCAGATAGAGCACTCACGTCCATTATGTCGGCACCTTGTGGAACCGTGAGAACGTCTCGATGAGGTGGTTGGACTTTCGTGCCAGCCGGGGTCTTCATGAAGATCCAGTCTTGCGCACTTCCGGCCGGATAAAACATTCGGTAGATCCGCTCCAGCGACCGCGAAATTTCACGGGCGTCATGGCCCGGCACAGCAGCTTTGACACGAACTTGTTCCTCAGTCATGTCGGTCACTTCCTCTTCAAACCAGTCATCGATTAGGCGTGAGCAGCAAGGTATGGCAGACTTCTCAAGCACTTTTAAAAAAATCAGTATTTGCAGAAAATTTAACGAAATCTACATGTATTTTTAATCTCTCTAATTAAAAGAAGCTAAACTAGCCTTCTTTATAGAAATTAAGGTCTAGAACTCTTGCCTAAAATGACCCCAACCCTAGACACGCTCAATCTCTAATATCTATAGGAAACGCACTAAATTTCACATCTAAGGTAGGTACCTTCAGAAAATCAACATACAATATCATCAAGGGAACTACCCTTCGGAAAATCAACTTACAATATCATCAAGGGACTACCCTTCAGAAAATCAACTTACAATATCAACAAGGGACTACCCTTCAGAAAATCAACGTACAATATTGTCATACCAGTTTCAATGTTTGGATATATAAAACTGAGTTGATCCTGATATAAGAAATATAAAAGTATAATAACAACATATCCTACGATAACCAACCAACCAACAACAACGATGAACGCCGATCTTGAATATAACGTTTGGGAAGAACATTATGTAAGTATCGATGATGTAATCGATTTTGAAGAAGAATATATCCACGATGCCATTGATCGCATTGTAGACATGCGAGTAGACTTAGATTTTGATGAAGTATCTGAAGAGGATGTATTCTACTATATTCAAATGCTTCAATCTCTTAAGCCACATGCCGAACTAATTACAACTCGCCACAGCCAAAAGAAAGTTTTCAAATCCCACATTGCCGAAGAACTAATCGCAACCGTGATGCATCCTTGCCGTATCCAAAATCAAATGAATCAGTTTGATGATATCGAAGAATTCTTCACAGCTATGGGATGCTAATTAGACGATCCATCAGCAATATTTTTTTTGTCGCCACTACCCTGTGCAAAACCAATTTACAATATTATCATACCAGATTTAATTTTTTGGTATATAAAACTGAGTTGAACCTGATATAAGAAATATAAACGTATAATAACAACATATCCTACAATAGCAAACCAACCAACAATGTGCGACTTCATTTTGAATAGTGGAAAACGATGTTTAAAGTCTAAAACCAGAGATAGATGCCATTTGCATCCTTTTGAAAAGTTTCCAAATGTTATTTTAGATGTTGAAAAAGCTGAAGACATGCTTAGACCTATTCTGAAAGGACTCAATCCTAAAGATGGTTTATGTCCATGTGGTTTTAAAACCATTCATGGAGTTCATGTATTTGCGTCACATTTCAAGGAGGGACAACACAAGCGCTGGTTGATGCAAATGCCTCCTTCCAAGAAAGGTATATCCTGGACCATGGATTGTGAGCAATTCGCTCTACGTTGGGAAAGATTATCATTCAACTCCAAGTATAGTTCATTCTGGGAGATGTTACAGGATTTATCGTACTGCCGCTGGTTGATGAGACAGTCTTGGTTTCATGAACGAGAAGAATATAAGAAACTTGTTAGTAGATTCGGACCTTGTGGTTGCTGTGTAAAATATCAAGCTATAATGAAAGAAACCATATATAACTCTTGTAGTAGAACATGGTGTTTATCAGATCAAAGCTGTTGTTATCAAAATATAATTGAATATAAATGTCCTAAGTGTGGCAACATTAAATGAAATGAATCGTTAAATCAATCCTTGTTTTTGGCTGGATTAAAATTAATTAATTAATTAATTAATTTCATTTCTGATGCACAATAATTCATAATATATAACACAATCATTGATATTTAATACAATAATTATTAAAATGGTTTACGTCCGCGAAAATTATGAGCTCAACAAAGAAGCAATTAGAGCCGCTCAAAAGCGATACTATCAGAAGAACAGAGAGGAACGCCTCGCGAAACAGAACGCGTATAACGCTTTACACAAGGAAAATATCAGTAAGCGAGGTAAAGAGTATTATCAACGAACGAAACAAGAAAAAAAGAACGCAGGGAGAATTGAGGTTTCAAACAGTGTAGACGCTGAAATCACAAAAGAAACGAAAAAGTAAAAATAATTTATTTTTTGTTTTTTGTTTTTTATGTTTATTCATATATAAAACGTACTATTTTGAGAATTAAAAAATATTAAATATAGTACAGCGGATATACCACGAACATGTTTGGATACGAGATCGAAGGACTCAGACGACTAGGTATTCGATTCAAGAGATGGTCCGGTAACGCGCGGGTCAAGGTTCGCGGTAGGACAGGTAGAATGGTTTACATTGGAGACTTAAGCAAAAAGAGTAACAGAGAATTAGTTGCGAAGCAGTACAACGTATCGATGAAACATCTTGAAAACCATCTATCCGCCAACTTCAAGGAGGATCCTATTTATCACTTTTTGCGTGATGGTCATAAGATAAGTCACGGTGAATCTCACCGTTATGACCATATTTCAGCTGGAGAATTTTATGAAAGACTAGAGCAGATCCTATTTTCGCAGAAGAGAGCGTTTAAATTCAACGTTGCACTTGGTTATCGCTTACAGTCGAAGATTGATCCAAATGATCGTCCATATTGGCACCCGCGAATTGTTAATACTGCCGTTTTCGACATGCCGTTTGCTGTAAGTAAAAAAGAAGATATACTGCGAGCTATTAGTGAAATTAGGACCTTGGAACTTGCAGACAAGTTAAAATATCCATCGAGCCACTATCAACTAGAGGAAATAACAGCTTTCAAAGTGTTTATTTACTTCCGCAATCATCGACTAGGTGATAGCGATGCATTGATCCCTGATATCATAAAAAATAATCGTCATGTAGTAAATTTCCCTAAAACGAACAACAAATGCGTATTCTTTTGCGTCGCATACCATCAAAGTACAAATCCTAAGAAACACTACAGTCGCATGCAAACAGATACGAAGGGTACATTCAAGAAGTATTGTAAATTCAAAGGCATTGATTACACAACCAAGCTATACAAGAACTTTAAGCCAATTGATCTAATGCAGTGTGATGATATTGAAAAATGTTTCAAAGTTGGTATTAACGTTTTTACGATGGATACTGAAACCGGAAATGTTGATATCACGCGTGAAGCAAGCGAAGGCTATGCATTCTTAACATCCTTTCACACGAGAATCATGCAATGTATATCACGAATCTTGACATGTTTGAAAAGAAATTCCAGTGTCCGAAGTGTGAAATGATATTTAAAACAGCTGATGAACGTAATAATCACAAGAAAAATCGCTGTAATGAGCTCTATATCACCAGCTTCGTTAAGGAGCCTACGATGTACATACCGCAAGAAAATCCAGTCAAGAAGATCATTAGAAAGTATCGAAGTCACGCATACAAGGATGATATTTCATTTCTGATCATTTCATTGTGTACGACTTTGAATCTGTTTTGAAACCTGTTAATGAAGAATATGGTGCAAACACACAATTAGTGAATATCCACATTCCTATTTCAGTTAGTATTGGAACCAGCTACAGCAGCAAAGCAATTTGTATAATAGATGAATCGCCTGCAAATCTCATCAAACGAATGATCGAGCAGTTTGAGATCGCCGTAAAGAAAATCCAGCGATACAATATCACGAAATTTTGTTATGAATTTGAAGAGATGATTGCGATTCAAAAAGGTGAAAAATACCTTGAAGAACTTCAAAAGGAGATCGCGGAGGAACCTGACTATCTTGATTTAGAGGATTATATCTTAAATTACGGCGATTTTGAGGAGGAATATAAAATCGAGGTTGGTGAAGGAGATAACATCATAAAACTTAGAAAGCAACTGATGCAAATCCCTATTCTTGGTTTCAACAGCGGTGGATATGACATTAATCTAAACAAGCATGAGCTGTTCGCAGCGCTCAATACTAGAATCCAGAACGTTATTAAAAATCCTTCTTATATGTGTATTTCAACTAAGAATTTTAAGATGTTGGATATTGTGAATTACTGCCCGGCTGGAACATCACTTGATAGTTATCTGTCTACATTTCTCGGTGGATGCAAGTGTGATGATAAAATACAATGCACCTGCGGATTAACGAAAGGCCACTTCCCTTATGAATATCTAACCAGTTTCGAAGTCTTAAACGAGACTAAGCTACCGCCTCAATCAGCTTTTGATAGTAGAATGAAGAAAACAAAAATCGCTGATGCTGATTATAAACGTTTACAATTTGTTTGGGAACGATACAATATGCAAACTGTAATGGGGCCAGGATTGGCCAGTGTCCTTTTCAAGGAAAAGGGATTTTCTCTGATGTGGACCACACCGAGCGGTGTGTCCCACAAGAACTGAGTGTCACACACCACGATGGGTACTGTGTACCAGTGGTCCTTATATAGAGTATTCACGGTAGACCAACGTACTGAGTTAAGTTAGGTCGGTCGTACTTAAGGACCACGATGCACGAGAGCCAACCGCTGAGGAAGATCGCAATTTAGACAGGGGTTCAGTATACAGATAGAAAGCAGTAGATAGAACTTGATGAGTGTTATTAATACAAGACAGTTTAACTCTAACCTTCAAGTGTACAAGTCTCTTTAATACTCGGTATTAAAAGGAGACCGATAAGGCAGGGCCTTTTGTACTAAGAGCAACAGAGACGCCAGGCGTCTGTTGTGGTTAGCGTGTTACGCCTCCTCTAAACTACGGTGCGTGTGACCCCCGTCACACCTGGTAGCACTTGTAGTCAATCCCGCGACCGACGCGGATCTCTACAATCAGGGTCTCTTTGAGTATGGAAGACTCAGGGAGTCGGCTGCCGGCGCGGCAGGACTTTCCTCACCTCTCCGATGCCCACTGGGCTATGCTGGAGAAGATGGTCAGCCTCCTGGGCGAGGCAGCCTTCGCTGGATTCCCCAACCTTCCTGCTGAGCAGCAAAGGGCGCGCGTGGGACGCTTCGACAAGTACGAGTCGTCGCTGATTGCCCACGTGAGCGCTGCTGCGCAGGAAGCCGCTCGTGCGACGATGCGAGCTGAGGCACAGAGTGCGGCACAAGCGTCCGCCACGAATACGGCCTCATTCGCTGCGCGTCCAACCACGACGAAGCCCGTCAAGATGTCGGTACCGACGTTCGACGGCAAAGACTCAGATAGTCTTGTATTCTGGGTTCGCGAGATCGAGATCGCGCTAAGCGCTGGTCAGATCTACGACGCGCGAGCTCAGGTGGCGTTTGCGCTGTCCAACCTTGGAGGGCGCGCACGCGCATGGGCCATGGCCCGTGAAACGGCGACGCCGGGGTACTTCACCTCGTGGTCGTTCATGGAACAGGAGCTACGCTCCACCTTCCTCCTTGCCAATGTGGCATACCGCCACCGCTCCAGTTTCTTGCGATGCAAGCAAGGCAAGCGGTCGCTTCAAGACTACGTCATGGAGCTCCATAACCTCGAAGCCGCTATGGCCGGCGCACCCCTCTCTGAGGACGTCAAGGTGACTGTCTTCATGGACGGCGTTCGCACGGGTCCGGTTCGGACGGAGCTTTTCCGGCGTCAGCCGAAGACCTTTAACGAGGCGGTCCACATCGCTATGCTGGAGGACCACTGCGTGTGCTCAGCGCAAGGGCACACGCCTCATGTTGAGGCCAGTGAAGGTCCCACTCTGATGGAGATCTCCCTTGCCGAGTCGGCACGCTCTCAGAAGACGCAACGGGCGAGTGGTCGCTGTTTCGGTTGTAACCAACCTGGTCACTTCCGTCGGAACTGCCCCACCAACCCATGGAAGGCGCCACGCGACAAGAAGCACGCAGCGCGTCCGGCTCTCAACAGCCTCGAGGCGACAGAGTCGGAAAACGGCGACTCCCAGTAGGGGCGGGACACCCTGCTGGGAGACTTCGCTCCTCGTCGAGGAAGGTGAATCTCTCACCAGCCTCTCCAAAGGAGCAAGTCCCTGGGACGACACTTCTGTGTCTCTCCGTGGCCGCCGCGCGGTCTAACCTCGTGGTCGTCACTGCCAGCGTGAAAGGGTACCCCGAACCGATGACGGTCCTGATCGATTCAGGAGCGTCGTTTAACTTTGCGACGAAAGCCAGTGTGGCTAGGAACAGTACATTGTATGCTAGTGCTTTAGAAGCTTCTAAGAGTAATACCAATGTATCTGTTCGCTTAGCGACTGGTTCCATCGTGTCTACACGCAAGGTTACGGTACCCCTACGCGTGAAGTTTGACGACTTCAATTCGGTCGAATCGTTCATTGTCTTGGACATGGATGATCGGTACGATCTTATCCTCGGCATGCATTGGCTTGCTAAGCACGAGCCGTGGATAGACTGGCGTAGTCGCACCATTGGTGCCAGTCACAACCCCCTCGCGGACAGAGCCCTGGCGGGTCATGTCCCCTCCTCATCCCGAGACGGGTTTGTGCATGAGCACCGTGTGCCACGGGGCGAACGGCAGTTTGCCGGCACTTCGGAAGTGTTGGAACTGCCCATGGCATTGCCTCCACGAGCGCGGGAGCTCGAGGTAGGTGGTGGAGAAGATCCGCAGGATCCTAGCACCTCTCCGGGTAGAGGACAGGATTCTGCAGTTGGCAACCGAGTTGCACTTGCCCAAGGGGCAGTGGAGACTCAAGGCGCGGACGCTGTACGAGCTCGCGCAGGAAGGGGTGGTCGCGTCCGAGCTCCCCCTATGCAAGGCGTGGTGGCTGGTTCAGCTCACGTCGAGAAAGGCGCTGGAGTTGTTGCTCGCGCAACCAAGAGTGGTCGAGTCAGAACTCCCACTACGCAAGGCGTCGTAGCTGGTTCAGCTCGCGCGACAGAAGACGCTAGAGCTGGGGCTCGCGCAACCACGAGTGGTCGAGCAGGGGCTCCCACATTCAAGGACAGCAGGGGTGACAAGGTCACGAGCACGCCCAAGGCAGAGGCGTCTAGCCGCGATGCGGATTCCGCGGTTGGGGACAAGGTCCCTCAAGTAGTCGACGTCTTCACAGGCGAACCCAAGGTGGGGGAGGTGCTGACTCCGTTACCCACAGTAGCAGAGCTACTTGAGCTCGAGGAGCTTTCGTATGTCGAGTTTATGGACTCTCTCAAGGCGGGAGAGTTGGCAGAAGTGGTTCTCCTTCGCCCGGAAGGCAGCTCACTGGAGCTCAACTCCTCGTCGGTCATGGACCCCGAGGTGTTGGAAGACGAACGAACCTCTAAGAGGCAGACGCGGTATGGCGTTGCCATCTTGAAGGACCCTTCGGATCCGTATTACGCCCTTCTGAAGGAGTTTTCGGATGTCGTTAGCGACGACCCTCCTTCGGTCCTTCCCTCGGATCGGGGCGTGAGGCGTGAGATTGATCTCGTACCCGGTACTAAGTACTGTACCACGCGGCAGTGGCCGCTTCCGAAGTGGCAGGCCGACGTCATCGACGCCTTCTTTGCGGCAAAGCACGCCGCTGGCATGGTGCGCGAGTCCAAGTCGCCACATTCGTCGCCGACGTTCTGTGTGCGCAAGCCCAATGGGAAGTGGCGCATGGTGCACGCCTTCAACAAGTTGAACGCGGCAACCATCCCGGCGTCGACGCCTTTTCCTCGGAAGGATGTGTTGCAGAACAACATGGCTGGTTGCACGGTCTTTAGTGCACTCGACATGGTCGACGGCTACTATCAGTTGCTGATGCGGGAATCGGACATCCCACTCACTGCAGTGAGCACTCCCAGCGGGATGTTGTGGGAATGGTTGGTCATGCCCCAGGGGCTGTCCAACGCACCCGTCACGTTCAACAGGCTCGTTACGCAGCTCTTCAGGCCGATGCGGCAGTTCGTACAGACGTACTTCGACGACATCTTCGTGCACAGTCGTGCGTCCGAAGGGAAGACGGCCGTAGAAGCCCATCTTGGCCACCTGCGTGAGGTTCTCCTGTGCATGCGCGAGAATCGCGTCTACGCGAACATCAACAAGTGTATCTTCGGAGCCGAAGAAATCCCCTTTCTGGGCTGCTTCCTTGGGAAGGACGGTGTCCGTGCAGACCCGGAAAAGGTGTGTGTTATTGCACAGTGGCCGGTGCCCGTCTCGCAGAAGGACCTGCGGAAATGGCTCGGCCTGGCCAACTACTTGCACAAGTATAGCGCCAATTACGCCGAGATGGCAAGGCCACTAACGAATCTTCTCAAGAAGGATGCCGTGTGGTCATGGACCTCTGAGGCTCAACAGGCTTTTGAAGCTATCAAGAGCAGCCTTCAGAGCGCTCCAATCCTGGCGTTGCCCGATGAGGAGCGCCCCTTCAGCGTGGTATGCGATGCATCTGACTTTGCCATCGGCTGTGCCCTGCTGCAGGTGGATGCCGAAGGCAGGGAAAGGGTAGTGTCTTTCCAATCTCGCCAATTGAAGGCGGCGGAAAAGAACTACCCTGTCCACGACAAGGAGCTCTTGGCGATGAAATACGCCTTGGTTAAGTTCCGGGTACACCTGTTAGGTCAAAAACCCTTTGTGATCTACACAGATCATGCCTCGTTGAGGACGGCGACCTCGTCACCTCACCTCTCTCAGCACATGGCGCGGTGACTCTATTTCTTTGCTGAATACAACTTCACGGTGGAGTACAAACCGGGAAAGCAGAATGTCCTCGCGGACGCGCTCTCCCGGCGGCCAGATTACGAGTTGGCACACTTGGCCTACCTCGAGTCACCGCTCTATGAGCTTATTCGTGAGGCGTACGCCGACGACGACGACCTGGCAGGTCTAGTGGAGGCGCTGAGCGCTCCAAACAAGGTCGTCGAGCTTACGGCGCGACAACGTTCACGTCTGAACCACTACTCGGTAGTGGAGGGTTTGCTCTACTACCAAGTAGACGGGGGCGACGAGCCTCGCATTGTCGTTCCGAACGACTAGGTCCTGCGTCATCGTGTCCTCTATGAGGCCCATGATACGCCGCTTAGCGGTCATCTGGGGCGGGAGAAGACGTACACGTCAGTGGCCCGCAACTTCTGGTGGCCCCACATGTACAAATGGGTACGTAAGTACGTACAGACATGTGAGACGTGTCAGCGCGTCAAGCCTGCGCCCTCGGCGTCCGCTCCTTTGATGAGCTTGCCGGTGCCGGCGGACTGCTGGCGCTCTGTGAGCATGGACTTCATCTTTGAGCTTCCGGCTGATGCAAGGGGTCACACTGTTTGTTTGCCGACTTAGTAAGATGGTGCGGCTGGCCGCTGTGCGGAAGAGCGTGACCGCGCCCCAGGCAGCTCAGCTCTTTGTGGACAATGGCTTTCGTAACCACGGCCTCCCCGAGGCTTTCGTGAGTGACAGAGACCCACGGTTCGTGTCCCACTTCTGGCAACACCTCTTTCGCCTCTTAGGCACGAGGTTGGACATGTCCACAGCGGACCATCCTCAGACCGATGGTCAGACTGAGCGGGTGAACAGAGTTCTGGAGGACATTCTTCGCAGTGTCTGCGCAGCAGAGCCCACGAAGTGGAGTGTGCTTCTTCCACAAGTGGAGTTTGCGCTCAACAATGCCGTGCATTCGTCCACAGGCTTCGCCCCGTTCTATGTGAACGGGCTGCGGCACCCGCGTACGCCACTGACGTTGCCCCCGGCCTCGAATTTGGGTGGGGGAGAGGCTAACGCCGAAGACCCAAGGGGTCTTAAAGGCCTCAGAACGTCCGTCAAACGGAATCTACTCTCGTTTATCGAGACCGGTGAAGCTGTCAGACAGCGCGTCCGTGACGCCATGGCGGCCGCTCAAGACACTCAGAAGGAGGGCGTAAGAACACGCTTGTGTTTAAATTAGGAGACCAAGTCTTATTAAATGCCAAGAACCTTCCTACTCAGGCGGTCTCTGCTGTGGGCAGCACCAAGCTGCGACCTCGCTTCGTGGGGCCGTTCACGGTCATCGGGGTCCACGGCCACGCCTACACGTTGGATCTGCCATCGTCCATGGCCACGCACCCGACGTTCTACGTTGGCTTGCTCAAGCCCTATCGCCCGGCGGGGGCTGCTGAGCCTGAGGAGCCGACTGCGTCGCAGAATACTGCTGAAAGGCACTCGCCATCATCCGAACGAGATCTTCCGAGGGAAGCTGGGTAGGCGCAGGAGCCGGAGCCGGATCAGGAGCACGAGCCGCTACGCGGCGAGCCTCTTGCGCCTCCAAGTAACCCATCCGGTCGTACAGATCACGGAACCAGGCGAGGTGCCTCTCCAGGCTCTGGCGCACCTGCTCGTCGTTCTCCTCGCCTCGCGAACATAGGTCACGCAAGCGGTCAACGTCACCACCCAGCTGCCGAGGCAGATCCCAGACGCGGTTCCGCAAGCAGTCCAAGTCCTCTCGGACACCCTGGAGGTTCTCCAGGCGGGCCTCCGCATCTTGGACGCGAGCGCGAAGCGCCACCATCTCGGTCCGCTGACCATCCAGCAGTCGCTGACAAGACTCCACACCGGAGAGAAGGCCCTCCAGGTCAGGACGAGAGCCAGTCGAACGACACTGAGCGTCTTGGTCAGATACCACTGCAGCCGCGGGCTCCGCCGCCTCTGCTTGGTAATGAGACGTCCTCTATTACCATGTCGAGAAGCTACTGAAGCGCCACGGGCGTAGCGGTCAGTACCAGTACCTGGTGAAGTGGCGTGGCTACCCGAGTAGTCGAAACTCGTGGGAGCCTGGGGCTCGCCTCGAGGAGGACTGCGCCGACCTCGTGGCCTCTTTTGAGAGTGCCCACGGACCTGGTCGGCGCTGACAGGGCCGAGAACACTCTTTGGCTCTATCGGCTGCGACTGCCAAGACTTCTGAATCTTCTGAAGAACCTCCTCGAGGATGACGCCCGGCATGGGCTTGTGGCGATCAAAGAATCGGTTCGGCCACGTGTTGTCAGCGATCATCTTCGCCATGCGAAATCGAAGACGACGCTGAGCCAGCCAATCGATCCGATAAGGAGAGTTCAAGAACTCGGGTCTGGGATAGCCCAAGTGGTCCAACCACCCCTCGAACTCAGTCTCGTTCCTTTGGCGGGAGAAACCGGTGTCCACCAGGAGCACGACCGGACACTTGTCGCACTGCGGCGCGCCTGGGCCAGGCATGCGATTCTGACGAAGGTGTTCGCGGTACTCGTCCCGAGTCCAGTATCGCAGTGCGAGTAGCTGGTCTTGGGTGCGTGGGGCGTGGGTGTCGCGATCCCGCTTGGTGCCCACCGCCTGAGAGGCCTCCTGATGAGTACGATCGGCCAGGTGTTGCCGATTCTCGGGCTGAAGCAGCTCAGGAGGGACTCCCTCGTCGACACCGGCATTGGTGATGACCTGGGGCTCCGACACCGCAGCGGGCGGGTTGTCTCGACGAGACAGGGACTCCTCCAAGAGTCGGGCGCGTTCCACCGCCACCACAGTCTGGGGGAGACATGGGTCTTCCCGGATGGATGACCCGCTGGGCATCAGTGACCCGCTTGGGCGACCACTCGACCTCGCCGTCCTCATGGTCCACGTCGGGCTCCGACTCTTCGTAGTCCACCTCCAAGGATGGATGCGGCGACGGACTACGCCCCGGAGTGGAAGTGGGCGCGTCCTTCGCGGAAGCCGCATCGTCCTTCGTGGACGTCCGAGCTCGAGGAGCAGGCGAGTCGGCGCCACTGACATACCCGGGGTTCGGGGTGTCCGTGTCGGACGAGTCGCTGCTCACGTCCTCGTGAGGGCCGGGCAGCAGCACATCAGTGCGCTTGGGCGGCAGCTTCAGGGTCTTCGGGCCCTCCTTCGATACGCCCTTCGTCTTCAGAAGCTGCATGGCAGCGGGCTTGGCCGCGGGCTTCTTCACCACGGGCTTCTTCGGAGCGGGCTTCGAAGAAGCAGTCACCTTCTTCGCCTTCCGCGTGGCCTTCGGCGAGGCGGGCGTCTTCTTCGCCTTCGCCTTGGCCGCCGCGACCTTGGGCTTCTTAGAAGCAGGCTTCTTCGCTTCGCCCGCGTCCTTCGCGTGCTTCTTTGAAGCTGGGGTCTTTTTCGCCTCCTCCGTGTCATTCGCGGGCTTCTTGGAAGCCGACGCGGCCTTCGCCACCTCCGGATCGCCCGAGTGCTTCTTGGAAGCAGGCGCCGGAGGCTTCTCCTCCATGTCACTTGGAGTGGGCGCGTCGGCATGGGTCTTGATGGGGCCTACAGCCCGAAGGGCGTCTGGGGCAGGTCGCACGATGATCCGGGTCTCCGTCGTCATGCCCAGTGGGCCTTGCCGTGTGCGCGTGTGCTCGGAAGAGCGTGAATTGCCGAATGAGGCTGTGCTCGTGTTTCCGCTGGATTCCCCCCTGGGAAAGGTGCTTCCCGTTTGGGTGAGGGAGGGTGTAATGGGGCCAGGATTGGCCAGTGTCCTTTTCAAGGAAAAGGGATGTTCTCTGATGTGGACCACACCGACCGGTGTGTCCCACAAGAACTGAGTGTCACACACCACGATGGGTACTGTGTACCAGTGGTCCTTATATAGAGTATTCACGGTAGACCAACGTACTGAGTTAAGTTAGGTCGGTCGTACTTAAGGACCACGATGCTCGAGAGCCAACCGCTGAGGAAGATCGCAATTTAGACAGGGGTTCAGTATACAGATAGAAAGCAGTAGATAGAACTTGATGAGTGTTATTAATACAAGACAGTTTAACTCTAACCTTCAAGTGTACAAGTCTCTTTAATACTCGGTATTAAAAGGAGACCGATAAGGCAGGGCCTTTTGTACTAAGAGCAACAGAGACGCCAGGCGTCTGTTGTGGTTAGCGTGTTACGCTTCCTCTAAGCTACGGTGCGTGTGACCCCCGTCACACAAACCATACGTGATCTACTGATTTGGTATAATAATCAGGATGTATTACCATTTTGCAAAGCTATCCAGAAACATAAGGAATTCTATATGAAATTTGGACTCGATATATTTGTCGATGGAGTATCTCTTCCTGGACTAGCAGAGAAAATCATGTATCAAACTGCATTCAAGAACCTAAAGAATAAGCCTAGGATTGCTGCACCTGGCTTTGATTTCCCTATGGAACGTTTCAATGGATATCGTGATCAAGATCAGAAAGCAGATCGTGAGTTTGATATGACCTACGGTAGAGTCAACACAGTTATGCATGATCAGAAATATCTATGTTCGTTATGCTATTCACCTCTAAGTGTTGAAACCGCATCCGTTGATCGTATTAGTAATAATATCGGACACACGCATGACAATTTTATGGTTACCTGCATTTCGTGCAATGTGGCGCGTAAAAACATGAGCATCAGTGCTTTCCGTCATCAAAAGCTTCTCGAGTATAATTCAGATAAGGTGGTTTACTATATAGATGAAGAAGAAAAAGACATCTATCAAAAAGTGAAAAATAACATTACCGGGGGTCCTTCGATTATCTTTAATCGATACGCTAAACGTGGCGAAACGGATATTCGAGGTGGTAAGAAGTGTAAGAAGATTATCGGTTATGATACTAACGCTTTATACTTGTGGTGTCTTGGAAACTACATGCCATGTTGTCGGTTAACTACTATCGATCCGTATCCAGAGCTTATCGAAGATATTAACAATGATAATATCTTCGGGTTTCTTGAATGTGATATTAGAACGCCTGAACATCGAAAGGATTACTTCTCTGAAATGACGCCTATATTCAAAAACGTTGAAATCGACCCAGATGATGAGAGCGTTGTCGGTTCACACATGTTTGAGTATAACCAGGAGCGCAAGAAGCAATTCTGGGAACATAAATCTACTAATTTTGCCACGAAGGCTCGTAAGCTTATTGGTAGCTATTTTGGTGAAAAGATTCGTATTTATGCACCTCTTCTCAAGTGGTATCTTATGCATGGTATGGAAATCACAAAAACGTATAGTTTCATTAAATGCAATGCACACAAGCCGTTTAAACAATTTATGGACCAGGTTTCAGATGCACGTCACGAAGGTAAACAAGATAAGTCAAAGAAAATGATTGGTAATATGATGAAAGATGTAGGCAATACTCCTTTCGGTCGAAGTGGTATGGATATGACCAAACACAAAAACGTAATATACGTTCACTCGGATGAAGCAGCTTACAAGAAAAAGGAACACTTTACTCTCCATGATATGGAAGACCTCAGAGGTGCTTAGGAGATGACTATGAAGAAAAGAACTATTAGGGCGAAAAACCCAATTCATCTTAGTATTGCGATCTATCAGCTTGCAAAACTTCGAATGTTACAGTTCTACTATGATTGTATCGATTATTACATTGATCGAAGTGATTTCCAGTATCAGGAGATGGATACCGATAGCGCATACATCGCATTCAGCAGTGATAAACCATTTGAAGAGTGTATCAAACCTCACTTAGCTGAAGAATTTAGAGACGAAAATACGAATGGTTCCCTCGAGATTATGATGAGAAGCTGTGTGCGTATGATCAGACTATACCAGGTCTATTTAAGAAGGAATGGCAAGGCGATGCTATCGTTGCTATATCTTCAAAAAATTACATCTGCTATATGCCTGATGAGGAATATAAGATAGACAAAGACAAATGGACCGTTAAAGAAAATGACAAGGATAAGGTCAGATATTTCAAATTATCAGCTAATGGTGTTCAAAAGCGGAAGAACACTGATCAACTAATACCAGAAAAAATTGAAACAGTTATTCGCGATCAAATAACACTCAAGGCCGTAAACAGTGGGTTTCGCATTTGTAAGAAGAATAAGGCAATTATCACCTACAGACAAAGCAAAACGGGTTTGAATTATCATTATAACAAGCGACAAGTGCTCTCGGATGGTATATCGACTGCTCCACTACCAATCTAAGTACGCGCATCTAGTTTCGTGCGTCTATATTCACATTATTTCATAATAATGGGAGCTTTTATGGTTCATTTTTTTGTCGTATACTATACAGACAAATGGAGACATTACTATCAAAGCTATATCATGATCCGAAAACCGGTTACGTAGGCGTTCAAGCACTCTATCAAAAAGCGCAGGAGATCGAACCTAAAATAACTCTGAAGAGTGTTAAAGAATGGTATGCTAATTAAACTGATATTCAGCGTTTTCAAGAACAGAAGCATAGCTTTGATGACTTCAAAATCACTTCTCATAACCCAAATGCTTGGTAAGCGGATTTAGCATTTTTCAAAAGTAAAGTCATACTTACGGCAGTCAATATCAATAGTCGAATTGGGTTTGCTCATATTCTAAAGAATAAACAGTGGAGTAGTGTATCAAAAGGTATTAAATTGCTTGAAAAGCAGAAAGTCGATATCTTGACAACTGATAACGGCTCCGAATTCATGAATGATCAAGCTCAAGCATATTTTAAGAGTAAGTCAATCACGCATTACAATAACGAAGCCGGAGATCACAACACGATGGGTAAGATCGAGCGCTTCAACAGAACGTTGAAATCGCGCTTAGCTAAGATTAACAATCCGCTTACGGTTAAGCTACTCAGCGATGTTATATTCAATTACAACAACACAACTCACCGTTCGATCGGAATGACTCCTAACCAAGCGAAAGGTACAGTGATCGAGAGCGAATTAGAGTACAACCGCGAGAATATGGATAAACTTGAAACTAAGTTAGATATTGGAAGTAGCGTTCTTGATCGACTAAAAATGAAACAATTTGGTAAAGAAGACGCGCGATGGAGTAAAGCTATTTACGAGATCGTAGGCATCGATGGCTATCGAGTACAACTTCGCTCTAAGAATGGTCATACACTCTATAAGTCGCCCAACGATATCAAAACTATTAATGATAAACCGACAGACGCGCCCATCGAAAACAATCAGATTTATGAAGCTGAGCGAATATTAGAGCACAAAATAATGAAAAACGGCAAAGTGAAGTACCTTGTGAAATGGAAGGGTTATGAAGAACCCACCTGGGAACCATTCTCAAATCTTCGACTGATTAATAAAAATGAGCAGAGTACACTCGAAAAGGAATACTGGAGGACACAAAAAAATAACATGTAGAATATTATTCACGTGATATCTGTATGAATGGACGCTTAAAATCACCCTTAGGCGACACCTTTCTTAACTTTGGCCTGAATATTGTTTCTTCAACTGGCTTACGTTTTGTTGGGATCTTAGAACTATCTTCTAGTAGCGTTGAGTTGTCATAGACATAACCATCATCAAAAAGGTCATAGTCAATGAACTCTAAGTTCGCATCCATATTGACTATATATGTTTCGTTATTTCTCACAGAAATTCAAAATATATGGTACACTATATACAGAGATAAGGCAATATCAAGTATGACTTGTAAAAAATGTATAGAACTCACCACACTGCGTCGAAAACTATGGGTGATCCAGGAGGTAAGTCGAATCAAATTTATGTTAACAGATCTTGATCCCGTTGCATCATACAGAAGAACGATAACTAACAGAAAATACGCACGAGAACTCGAAGATATATTTCGTATCCCATTTCATCATATAAAGAAACGATATCTATGTCTTTTAAATGAAAGAAATCGTATCTGTCATTCTTACGCGCCTTCATATCAACATGACTCAGTCATGCCAAGCTACTGGTAAATTATAACTACTTAATTTCAATCAGACAATATAGAAGTATGTTTCCTTCATTCACAAGTCTAGCTCAACGAGAGCAAAAACGCCAGGAGTTACTTGAGCGAACTCAACGACGACTACGACAGGCTAAAATCAAACGAGTTATGTATTCAGAAGCACAATGGGCTACAGATGCTGATAAGACTATCTCCTTAAATAGCAGCAAGGTAGATAGCTCCACACAAACAACAAATACAAACCAGGTTTCAGTTTAAATGCGGTTCTTTTTTTCGATATTTGAATATACAAGTATGTTTCCTTCATTTACAAGTCTAGCTCAGCGAGAGCAAAAACGTCAAGAGCTACTAGAACGAGCTCAACGGCGTGTAAAACAGGCCAATGAAAAACGTGAAATGTATTCTGCTACACAATGGGCTACTGATCCTGATAAAGTCATCTCCCTTGGGAAGAAACCCACTCAGGATTCGAATGTCCAGGCTGGAGATGGTGATTTAAGTAACGCTTCAGTAGCGACTTCGACTCAGGCAACTAAAGCCGTTTTTGAGACGACCCCTCAGTCATCTGATACTTCCACAAGTAAGCCAGCGACAGTTGCCTCAACTGGGGACGATAAAAGATCGCAGGTCGACCCTCCAACGGAAAAATCTCAGGAAGTACCTGAAGTTATTCCTGATCCAGTAGCTAAAGGAAAAGAGGAAGATGTATCTAATGCAGGAATTTCTGATGTATTCATTGCTAAGAAATGGATTGCAAATCTCTACAGATCCAATACGAATTGGATTGCGCTGAAATTTAAACCAATCAAAAATAACGATACAGTAGATATGAAGCGATACGTCGGAGAAAACGGAAAATTGTTCAGGGTCAAAACAAACAATAGATCTAATTCTAAATACATCGATTGGGTAAAAACCGCCGAAGCTCTAATGCATCTTCGCTCTGATGGCGAGTCAAGTAGTATTGATGAAGTCAGCTTGATGCGGGCGGAGGATGCTAACGCCCCATATCAGAATATCACTGGTAATAAGCGACGTGAAGAGATGCCTTCCGATAGTGTGACAAATAAAATTCATGTACGTCCCACCTGGTTTCACGATGCAGCATCATCAACAGAGATAGATGAGGATCGAGCAAAATCTAAGCTTCTGTTCATGTTAAAATCTTATGGCAAAAAACTGATCGGATCCAATATTTCAATCAGACCAGTTCTGAAGGATGGAGAGATTCTAAGTAATCACGCCGTGATTATCGACTCCAAGGGTGATCTCAACGTTCGAAACCAAGAAACTAAGCGAAATAAGCGCTCACGTCTTGCTGATATCTCGTGGTTATCGACACTGTCTTTATTTAGTAAGACCGTTAAATCAAGAGGATTGACATTTGAGTTTGAGCCATCACCAGACACAATATTAGATACAGATCCAAACCGATTTAAATCAACTCAAGGCATTTGGTACAAAGGCAGGTTAGCCGGTCCAGACGTTGAAACGGATTTATCTGTCCCAGATGCTGAAGCGAAGTCAATTATCACGGATTATTTCGTTGAAGAAGCTAAAAATCTTGAAATATTCCCCATTCATTTGATTCCGATCGTAAGCGGGAAACCCAACGATAAATACTATTTCAGTGTGGTTAATGACAATCTCAAGGTTAGAAATAAAAACGTTAAGAAGCATCCATTGCTATCCGGTGAAGCTCATACAAACTTTTTCAAGCGCATACAATGGACCGCTACTCTTGATCTATTAATTAGCTACATTGGGGAGATGGAAATGTTTCTACATTCTTCGAAAAAACTTGATAAGGCAACAACTGAACCGTTGGCCAATTCTACTAATTTATTTGGATATATGCTAACTGCTCACGGGGTAAAGATCAGAAGCCAGACAATCGACGATATTGATCCTGATGCATTTTCCGATCAAGGTTATGCAAAATATAACTTCAAACAACTTCCGAGAGGCAGTGGTCTCAAGGGTCGTGGACTACGTGGGGCTGGTATGCGACCTCTGGATGGTGTTAAGCGTAAAACCAATCAGACCTACAACTTGAATGATATTCAGGGTATGGCAACTCCCTCTGCTTATATATACCGCAAGCTTGGATCAAAGTTCATCCGTTTACACGATCTCGATAAGCGAACCCTGACGATCGTTCAACCGAATCGGAAGAAAGTCGGACCTATGCGTGAAATCAGTGATAGCCTACAAGACATGATCAAGGATCTGGTATTCAGAAACGATATCAGCCAGGGCAAGTATGATATGCTCTCTATCGATGATAAAAAGCTCTTTAAGGAGATTCTCATAATGACCCATTTACAATACAATTTTGATCAGCACCTGGAGGACCCATTGGAAAGTCTACGAGCTGAATATGACAAGCTTAAAGGTGAAATCGAACAAGGAAACGATAATCCAAGTATTTTCAAGCAATTGAAAGTTATCACAGTTGATATGTACTCAAATAAGCTAATTTCTGATAATGAATTTAAACAGGTTATCACTCGTCTACTATAAACATGTTCTTCTTTAATCCAAGAATTATTTCCAGCTCTGGCGGGAGCTATGGCGACAATAGCGATCTTAACGTTGCTGAGCTGAAATCCATCATGAAAAACTTAATAATTAGTGAGCGACCACAGCGAACACAAGCGGCTGTATGGGCTAGCGATCTCGATAAGTCCCTCAAGAAAGTTGATGCTTCAACCCAGACTGAAGGCGGTCGTGTTTGGGCTTACCAGCCGAAAAAAAAGACCAAAACGGTGAAAACGTTTGCTATCTAGAAAATAAAAGTTTCCGAGCATTGAGTTTTTTAGCTCCAAAGAAAAGTTTTCGAGAACCAGTCAGCTGAATATGGCTTTGTATCGTCAGTCGGACCATGTCGCTTGTAGTATCTACCCCTCCGCGCCTTATCATTGTGATCATAGTCACTATATCCTTTTAAGTTCGTGTTATCGTGATACTGCTCATAAGGAGTACCATCCCGCTTAATAGCACCAAAAGATACAACTCTGTCATTATCAAACACAGCATCATATTTCTTGTTTCTTCTCGTTGAAATGCGGAAGCTGTACGCGACCATTTTCTATATTCATTCCGAGATAACTGCCTTCAATTCATTTAATTCTGATCTCAATTCATCTATTGCTTTTTGCTGCCGAAGGACAAGCTTGTGGAGCAAGCATGCCATTTTGCTATATTCGATACTGTATGATATTCCCGCTACGTCAACCTCTGGGTCCTCAACCGCTAATCCATCGCTTTTATGAAAAGTAATACAATGCGGGAGTCCTGCCTTGAGCAAGTCCTGGGCTCGGTATCCAAGCTGAAGTGGCACCGAATCATCATCGGTTTTGTATCTAAATAACAACGGCTCGATGGATAACATTTTATCACAAACATCATCTCCCAACCTCGTAAAATCCTTCTTCAAACTCTGATCACTCCAGCAATAGACTCCAGTACTAGCTACGAGAGCTCCTGAACAGCAAATACCTACCGCAACGCTTGAGATAGGTCCCACCGTACTCACCAATCCGCCTGATGTTCTGAAGTATGCTACTCCACTAGCACCAGCATCAATCGTAACAGTGGCTGTGGTGGTACAATGTAGACCATACAACGGAGCTGTTATTCCAATGTCTACTCGTCCAGCTGAGGTTATCGTCATTCTCGTCGAATTATTGGTCATCATCCTGAAGTCATTTGCGCTAACGGTACCCATAACGACTGATGTTGTGGAAGTAGAAGCAGATCGATTATCCATCTGAAACGCAAAACGCAGTTCAGAAGTGACGTTGCTATTGCTCACACATAGGGGCATATTCCATGTTGTAGTTCCATCATTAAACGAGTCATTACTGCGGATGAACATATTGCCGTTGCACGTGATCCCAGCAGTACCATAGCTTGCGTTAGTGTACGGGGTATCAGTATGGACTAACAGTTTGTCGATATTATCAGGAGCAGTTGAACCAGATCCACTAACAAAGTACAAGCACCCCTTCGGTGGGTTTGCGGTACCACCTAATGTATTGATACAGAACGCGTCGGTGGTAGTTGCTAAGGTATGACAATATGGGTATCCGCTCTTGTAGTTGCGTGAAAATCCGAAATCTAGCATATGCTTGATTGTTTGGCTTGACCAAACACTTGAGGCTGCTTGTTTCCAGTCCAATTGAAATAACGCTTGACTAGTAGCAGATGCTCCATTCTGTGATATGGCGGTCGCATTATCACTACATACCAAATTCAAAAGAGGATATACAACATTTGAACTTATAGTAGAGCAGGTTGAGGCGATCTCTAGACCAGCAGAGTCCGAGGCTCGGTATAGATTGACTGACTGCGTGTTAAGGCTCGATCCCCAGAATCGGATATTGCTATTCGTTAACGACTGGGACCCTGTGGTTCCTAAACCAAGCGTGATACCACTCGCGGCTAGGTTCGAAGATATCGTAGAAGAAGCTCCAACCTGTATTGAGCCAGAGCACTGGATTGAACCATATACGTCGAGCTCACACGAGGGAATAGTTTGCTTTATTCCAACGAACCCATTATTGGACACAACGAGCGTTGTGATGTTATTTACGCCTTAGCCAATATAGTTGTTGTTCAGATTAGATGAGTTGTAATAGAATCCAATGCTACCAGACATATCAGCTGCTGTACCTCTTCCGATATTTAGATAGCAGTAATTATTATTAAGACTCGGCATGAGGATTTTACCAAGCGAACCATTGCTTCCACCAGCTGACGACGAAAGAGTAGTTAATGTCCCCGTTAAGTTCGTTGCTGATAGAGAGTTGATTCAAGTGATGTTGCTACTCGAATCGAGAACAAGAGCTTTAGATGGAGCTGCTGTACCTGGCGTGATGCTTAGAGTATAGGCTGGCGCTGACACTATGGATGAACCAACAACAGTTAGACTACTACAGCTCAGCGCACCAATACCACTGATATCACTTCCTGTTCCTGGTACAAGAGCTACACCCGGTGAAGCTGCCCCCTGTGTGATACCGGTAATGTAGGTTAGTCGATAGTCATTCTTACTCAGATAAAGCGTCTGGGCGTAAGTATACGTTAGAAATCCACTAGCATCCAGTGAGAGGTAAAATGCTGGGTTATAAACGGGAGAATTGAATATTGGTTGAGGATAACTAAATCCGCTCATGTTTGTTTTGTCTCGAGCTATATAGATTCAGCTATTTTCGTACACAATCATGAGTGGTATCCCCGATTATGGTGGTTTTCTCCCAAAACAGTATCAAGATGCTAAAAACCCAATCATTAAGGATTTAGATATTCCAGTGTTGTATCGTATGATAATGCTCGCACCGAGCGGAAGCGGTAAAACGAATATGGCTTTTCATATTATTAAGCATTCACCTAACGTATACGCTTATCTCCACGTGATATGTCGCAATCCGAACCAACCTCTCTATGACTATCTCAGAAATAAATTAGATGGTTTCATATCGTTTTATGAACCACATAGTGCGCCTAGCGTAGATCAGATTCGCAGAACGCCTCTATCTTCGAAGAAACCCGAGCTCGTCATATTTGATGATATCACCTCTGATAAACATATTCTTGAAAAGTTAGTCTCTACTTACTATATTCGATGTCGGCATTATAAACTATCATCGATTCTGCTTGCACATTCTTTCTTCTCTCTGCCAAAGCTTATTCGTCTCAATAGTGAGCTATGTGTTATCCTGAAAGCAAACTCCAAACGAGATCTAAAATAATTCTTAAGGACTTCAACCTACCCGGTATAAGTGAGGAAATGATCTTTAGAGCGTATAAACGATGCACTTCTCATATTGGTCAAGCTCTGGTAATCGACGGTATCAGAGGAGAGATGAGACGAAACTTTGATAAGGTATTGGATAAGGAAGAGCTCATGTGATAAGCTTAATAAAAATCGGTGTAAAGTATTAGTTATCAGATATACGGCAAAATAATAATATCATCAAAATGCCAAGTTTTGTAAAGCTCGATAGCAATAATTTAGTCCAAGATGGCACATATTCAACTTGGAAATATTCGTTTCCCGGATCTGCAGCCAATTTCAATGGCACTGTTTGCGCGATTCAATCAATCACGATGTACAATAGCGAGTACAACATCGATTCCTTGCAGTTTCAGAACACTTCGTTTAAAGTAGAAGTACCAACAGCTGCAACTACATCTACAATCAGTCTTAACCTCCAAGGTGGTATCTATCAGTATGATGATATCAATCGAAGTATCCAGACTGCTCTCGTTAATGCTGGTGCATATTTGATCGATGCGTCTGGTAATAATGTGTTCTACATTAAAATGAGTGAAAATAGCGTCTATTATGCATGTCAGGTTGATTTATCTCCAACTCCGACGAGTCTTCCTGTCGGTTATACACGACCTGCTACTGGCTTGTACTCTACCGGCGGTACTGGTTTGCCTACGACGAGCCGCGTTCCTCGCCTCATCATTGACAACGTTGAATTCGGGAAGGTAGTTGGATTGACAGCGGGTACATATCCGTCGACATCTGCTACCGTTGCTAGCGCTCAGCTTTCAAACATTATCCCTCAAATCCACCCTACCAGTTCGTATATCGTTCGATGTGATTTAATCAAAAACGATTATGTTGCATCAGGCGACATTATCAGTGCATTTGATAGAGGCGATGCCGCGATAGGAAAGCTGATATCTTACAAACCGAGTCAATACGCGTGGATGAACACTCACAATGGATCGCGATCAACAATCACCATTAGTATCTACAATCAAAATGATAAAAAAGTAATCTTCCGTGATACTTCAGTCTCAATAATGCTCCTACTCAGACAAAAAAAGTAAGTTATGCTTATTTTTTTCTTACAATGTGAAAGATCCTCCGGACTTGCGCCTCGCTCTGAGCGCAGCCATCTTCGCCTTCATCTCAGGCGATCCTTTAGCTAATTTCTTACCCTTAGGTTTGGCTACTCCAACACCGTAACGTCGGCGAACCTCGCCTCGAACTGACTTTATTAGATTCTCGTGTTCAGGTTTGGTAGCTTTGCTAAGTAAGAACTTTTCACCAGCATCAACTGCATCGGTGATGAGACCCTTGCGCTTAGCATAACCGAGAGCATTCTTCGCTGCCTTCTTGACGTCAGCCATTGATACTCTTCCGCCTTCTTTCTCGACATCACTATCAGAATCATAAATACCAATACCAGTGAGAGACTTGATCGCAGCGGTTGGTTGGCCAGCATAGGTTGTTAATGCTGGAACAGCTGCATTCACTGCCTTGCTCAGCACTCCGCTGTCTTTAGCAAATTTAAAAGCTGATTTCATACCTCCCCACGCTTTGGACCATACAGAGCCGGCTTGAGCCTTCTTGTAACCCTTTTTGACCTCGTGTCGCGTAATGTCAAGTCTGACACCTCGACCAGCCTTGCGGGCCTTAAGAGCCTTTTCATACGAAGTCGGATGTAGATGAATGAGAGAGCCACTGCCCTTCAACTCATTAGAGGTCAGACTGATCTTACCTGTCTTGAAAGCCTTAGCCAGCTTTCGTGCTGGGATGTCACTGGAGATCGTTAATTCGCGATACATGATTGTAAACTATATCTTCTGAATTAATATTATTCAAGAATTGTCAAATTAAGATCTTTCATATTTTTGAATACATCTGGCTTGTTATACTGCTTCGAATAGAGCCATAATATACAAAATGGACCGCAATATTCTGCGTACGTACCCTGAAACTGCTTCGTATTGTATTTGCTTGTACCAAGTTTTTTTAACCCGGTTCGCCCATTGAATCGAAGAATTCGTCATCATGAACAGCCTGCCAATGGCCTACATCACGATTAGGCGGTCGAAGCAGTATCAGGAACGATCCTTTCTTTGGAAGTGGCTTCGTTATTTCATTGGACTCAAATATACCATCTAGCTTTATATTTAATTTTTCAGCGAGCTCAATCAAATCATGATCACTAGTAATTGGCTTGATTAGGTCGGCCATAATAATTAATTTATTGAAAGTATATAAAAGACCGTATAGAATCAACTATGAGCGAGACACAACTATCCGATCAATATTTATACCAAAGCTCTCTTAAGAGCGACCCGGAGATCAAGGTATCTTCTGGCAAGCGTGTACCCTTTGTTATCGATCTAAATCAGGGTTCGTACCAGAATGGTGTTATTACCATTGATGCTACGGCTCAGCTGAATGGATCTGAAGGATTTGCATGACTTCGCGATGCTTACCTTATGCTACCATACAAGGTTTCGATGAAAAATGGTGGCACTGCACAAACTTTACCTGCTAATCGTCTATGTTCCACTTTGAAATGTGGTAATTGGAATGTAATTGATTCGATGTCGCTCGAACTAAATGGCAAGACTATCGTCAGTATGGCTGACTACAAACTATTCTGGAACAATATTCGCGCTCAAACCGGCTATAGTACTCAATACGTCGAAAAGCACGGTGCTGAGTCATTCCTCTATCCTGATGCAGGTCAATCTGCTCTTTACAATGCTGCTGCTGCCACTGTCGGTGATGCTTACTCGAACAATTCTGCATTTGCAAGTACTTTCAGTGTTCAAGCTCAAGGTGGTGCTTCTGTCCCCAATGATGGATTTGTTAAGCGCTTACTATCGAATCCTCCTACTTCAGGTGCCGACTTTTCTTCGTCTTGGCCATCCGTAGGCGGTGCTAGTGCTTCGACTACTATTGCTAATCAAACAAGTCGCGGTGCTTTCGTTTCTGGTGTGGCTACTGCAAATAGTATTATGGGAACATGGAACTACATGCTCAAGATTAAACTTACCGATCTTCACCCAATTTTCAAGGAGCTAGATCTCATGGCTAATCCTCAGATCCGTCTACGTTTCCGCGTCAATCAGGGTACCGCTGCCATCGCCGTAGATGCTAGTAAGAATATGTCGCTAACGTCTACTACTCTCGCAAGTGGAAACACCTGCCCTGTCATGGTTGCGAGTGCTGCTACTGGCAATCCGATGGCTGGTGTTCTTGCTGCCTCTGCCGGTTTCAGTATCGCGTGGGGTGCTATTGTTGATGCGCTTGAGGCTACGATTGATGGAACATACATGCCATTTACTACTACTCGTCTCTACGTACCGTTTGTGCACCTTGAGAACCCGCAAGCTATCATTAGCAAACCTGTTAAGAAGGTGCGATTCAATGATTGTTATGCGCAATTCTTCAGTCAACGCGCTGGTGTCGGCAAACAATCGAATCAGCTTAATGCCGCATTCGATTTACAACTATCGGCGTCGGTTAAGAACGCGAAGTATGTGATTGTCCTGCCGTTTGCTGAGCAGAATAATAACTTTGCCAGTGCAGCTGTTCAAGAATTCCAATCGCCCTTTGACACGGCTCCGTGGACGCTTCAACCCGGTTCGTCGATCAGAAACTTTAATGTACGCATTGGTTCAACGCAAACATTCGACATTAGCCACGACTACGATTTCCATCACTTCACGAACGAAATGGCTAAGATCGGTGCCATCAACGGCGATCTAACGCCTGAACTGGTGAATGGTCTTGTCGATTACCAAACGTGGTCGTTAACTAACCGCGTCCTAATCGCCGATGTTAGTCGTCTTACCGATTAGGATGTCCCGCAAGCTATTCAGATCCAAGGTGTGAACGCTGGATGTCAAGGAACTAACATATTGGTGATCGTCGTTAGCGAGCAAGAGCTGACCTATAATCGCCTCACAGGCGAAGTAGAAGATTTCACCACAGCTTAGATAATTAATTTTAAAAAATAGATGTTGTGTCTACCCTGTATATAGATACAATGTCAACAACGATTACATTCGGCAAGTATAAGAATTCTTCTATTGAAGAAATTTTCGCTAAGGATCCCGGCTATTGCCGGTGGTTGAATAATCAACCAAACCTAGTAAATGAAGAAGTTAAGAATTGCTTATGTCAAAGTTATCTCAGGATGACGGTGACTATGTAATGAATTGGGGCAAGTACAAAGGAAGGAAATTGAAAACTGTTCATCAACTTGATCCTGAGTATACCGATTGGTTACGTAATAACAACTTTGTTAAAGAGAAGTGTTCGCGTCTTGTCGCTGAATTAGCTGAGCTTCATCAAATCATGGATATCTTTTTAATCTTTTTTTAGATGAACGAAAGAAATCTAGCTGATGGGTCGTCTAATCAGCATCCCAAAGCTGTGAAGAAGTGTTCGATATCATCGAACTGATTCATTTGATTTTGGATGCGGCAAGGATGCATCACGTTTGCGATTAGTTCTTCAGCGATCTGATTGCGAAAATGTTGATGGTGGTTGCGCTTAGCGATTTTTTCGTTAATAAGTTGAATGTTAGTATGCGCGAAGTGTGGCTTCTCCTCGAAAATATAGAATGCCGCAAATGCATCATTCCAATTCATTGCTTCATTATCGGAAAACTCAAAGTCGTCGTCACCAGGTTCCGCATTGGAAAATCCCAGAATATAAAACTTAACATAATCAGTTTTCCAAGCATCAAATACTCGCTCGCTAACAGATGGATGATACATTCGTCGATACTCCTCAGCACGCTGCTCGTGAGTGATACCAAGTTCGAAGCAGTCAATTTCCTCTTGTAAATCTCCGTAATATGTATCAAGATCGATTTCGAAATCGAAGATAGCTTCATTCGTAATGTCCGCAAGCATGCTAACAATATACTCGTTCTGAACATTCTTGAGAAAGTCTACCCAATAAGCATTATCGCGTGGATCCATTAGCATTACATTGCTCATGTAATTGTTAAGAACTGGGATCACTTCATCAGTAAGATCAACAAAGTTGTAGAATCCAAAGCTATAGTTGACAGGACTTCGTATGCGTTCATCGTTGTTGTTGGTTGGTTGGTTATCGTAGGATATGTTGTTATTATACTTTTATATTTCTTATATCAGGATCAACTCAGTTTTATATATCCAAAAAATGAAACTGGTATGACAATATTGTACGTTGATTTTCTGAAGGGTAGTTCCCTTGATGATATTGTATGTTGATTTTCTGAAGGTACATACATTAGATGTGAAATTTAGTGCGTTTCCTATAGATATTAGAGATTGAGCGTGTCTAGGGTTGGGGTCATTTTAGGCAAGAGGTCTAGACCTTAATTTCTATAAAGAAGGCTAGTTTAGCTTCTTTTAATTAGAGAGATTAAAAAGACATGTAGATTTCGTCAAATTTTCTGAAAATACTGAATTTTCAAAAAGTGCTTGAGAAGTCTGCCATATCTTGCTGCTGGCGTGCGAACAACCGCCAGACGTTGATCTTGTCGTCGTGGACAGCACCGTAGAAGACGACGTAGCCCTTTGTAGCGAATCTCTCTCGGATTTGCATGAATTCGGTGAGGATGCAGTGGTGGCTCGTTGGTTGGGTGCTTGAGACGCAGCGGAATTAAGAATAAGCACGTGGGCATGCATATCCAATGGCCAAGGCCATAAGCCCGAATCCCTAGGCCTGCACGGCGAGCTTGGGGAGGAGGAGACGACCCTTGGTGAGGAGAAGCGATAACCGACACCCATTAGCACCCGTGCGTGCCTGGGCCATCGATAAAATAATGGCCCATGAGCTCGGCGAGGAGGCGTCCATCAAACTATTGTGCTCGGTGATGGTTGCACGAGTTAAATGCGAGAAGCTGTGTGAGCTCCCTATAGGATGTCATGCCAACGCTGAGGCGGAAGCGGGTGCATCCGTGAACACATTGAAATTGGCACAATGAGCAGGTGCGGGTGAGTCTCAGCCAAGAAGTCGCAGGTACTTTGTGTAGTTAGCTCTCTGGTATCGCGTGTTATCGCGTATTGTTGTTCTTGTTGAAGTTAGCGGGATCAAAACTGCTTGACAGGGGCTTCTGATCCAATACTACTTAACTTCAACTTCATCGATTGCTTTAGCGTTTTCTAGCGCTGCACAGCGCGTGATACTTAGGCCTCGAGCGCCAAGAACTTTGCCGCTTGGTGTTTTTTGAGTAATTGATGGGGCATCCTGGCGGCCACTGAAGTCATCAATCATGTAGCAGCGCCGACAGGCATCAAAGGCGCAGATAGTTGCATTGGATGTGGTTGCAGGTGCTTCTACCCAGCGCACCCGTGCAGCCTGTCGCTATATCTAACACGCTGGTCGTCGCACGCAACGGCTTTGTGACGGACGAGATCACACACAGGCGCTTCGATTTTACCGAGCATCCTAAAGCTAGTGGTGGTGATGGTATGAAGCGCGGAGGGCACCCTTGTGCAGCCGAATACTCGCACTAAAATAGTATCACTGACAAGCACGAATATTGACCAATCAAAGTGTGCTCATCTTATTGACAGCTTATCAACAGCTCATCAGCAAGATTTCAAAATAAAAAAATCGAATATTGATAACTTGAAGTGCGTTTATCTTCTAGACAGCTTGTATGCTAAGCTCATGTGAAAGATAAGAAAATCAATATGCTGTCATTTAGCAAGCCAAAATTGTTCGCCCGACAAGCTACTAATCGCTCTGTTTCTCCAAGTATTCCACGCAATGTTGAATCGAGAGGCAACGCTGGTGGAACGAGGGGTGGTCTGTCTTATCAACAGCACCAGGTTCGTGGCACAGCAAGTTCCGAGTTTTAAAAAACTCATCGAGGTCTTGTTCCAGACTGGCTGCGTCTTCCGGTTTGACTTTTTTCATTTGCTCGACGACGAAACAGCATCGGTCCAGTCTTGACATTTTCAAGTCTGTTTGTAAACAACACAACGTAAGTGAGCAAGAAAGCAAGAGCACACTACATTCCAAAAAATACGTACACTCACGGATACGTTTCGCGACAAAGGCTTCAATGCAGTGCCCCGTGCAGCATGCATCGTACGAGTCCAGCTTCATCTTCAATTCATTGGCGCGTTTGATCCCTTGATCCCTTTCGTAACGCAGGTAATCCGCATTTTTTCTCGCAACGTCGCGGTCATATTTTGCCGTGTCAATCGCACGCTGCCAATCCGTATAGCGTTGCTCAACAGCTCGCACGTGGAAAGCATGTCGGGATTTTTCATTGTCCAGGTCCACCCACTCGTCCTTGATACTCTCGCGTCGCGCTTTCAGGTCCTTAGCTTCTGCGACAAGCCTCTGCTCCATTTCATCAAGGCTGTTGCCAAACGCAACTAGCTCGGCTTGTCTGGTAGTCTCTGCTTCCATTTTTTGTTCCAGCTCTGCTACTTTATCCTTGACTTCATTCACTTCGCCTCCAAGTTCGGCAGACTTGCCGCGCCCCGTCATCACTTCCTTGAGAGCGTCGTACTTTGCCTTCACTTCGTTCAATTCGTTCTGTAGCTTCCCAATTTCCACTTCGTACGACTCCTTCAGCTTCGAAACCGTCAGACTGTGCTGCTCCTCCTGCTGCTCAATGTCCACTTCGAGCTGCTTGCACTTCGCAACGTCTTCCTTGTGCTGCACGTCCAACATCACGATCTCTTCTTCTAAAGCTTCAATGTTTTTCATGGGCTTGCCTGCATCAATTTCACGCTGCTCAGCCAACGCCTTCATGAGAAGCACTTTCAACTCGGGTTCCTTGGTCCTCAACTCCTCTGCGTGGCCCTTGAAGTCCTTGAAATTTTTCGTGGTTGAAAGTCTTTGATAGTCCACGCCTTTATGAGCGTTTCGTGCCGCACGATATCGATCAGCGAAAACCTCCAACAGAGATAGACTCAACTGGAATTTGTCACCTGAGCTGCGTTTGCCCACCTGGCGATTGCCGCCTTTCATTCGTGTATGCATTTGTTTCAGCGCCGGCACCGCCTTGGCAAGATCGGCCAGTGAAATTTCTTGATCGTCACTTGTCTGCCGTATCGTGTCACCTTCCACGTCTTCGGCGGCTTCGGCCGTCGCATTTCTAGTCACTCTCGCCGTCTTGTTCTTTGCTGACTCGCCATTGACCTCGTCCTCGTTTTGGTCGCGCTTTCGCTTGCTTTGCTGAGTGTCTTCAGAAGATCCTTGTGAAGGCGTGGACTTGCTGGTTGCCTTGGGTTGAACGTTAGCGTTCTTGCCGCTCGTCTTGCCGCTTTTCTTGGTGGCTTTGGGCATGTCAGCAAAAAGCAGCAGATCCTTGTGAAGGCTTGGACTTGGGTGACCGGGGTCGAGCTTTAGTCTTCTTGCCGCTCGTCTTCCCGACAGTAAAAATGTGGTATCCCAATGATTTTCAAAACTGATAAACGACTAAATCGAATATGATTCAATTGGCAGGCCATAGTTTTCTGAAGGACAAAGCTTTTATGTATCTTGCACAGAACTCGCGCTCATCTAACACGAAACTCACGTTAAGCTTACTTGTACCAAAATCAACTTCATCGCTCGTTGTGAGCGCCATAGTTGTTTCCGCCCGTGGACTGCGCTATGATGGCACCTACACCGTGATCCAAACGTCGGACGGTTCGTGCGATCCTTAACCCGAAGAAATCTGCCCCAGACGTGAAATGTAGCAAGCAGGTTTTGATCCGAGCTGGTTCTCCAGGTCCCAACAGCGTCACCACAAGCACGAGCTTGGAGTACAGCAGTACACCACACAATCAGTCATGAAATCCAACGAAACGTCCTTCCTATTTACTTGCCAAATTTCATTTTTTGCGGGGGTTGGAGCTTATCGCTTCCTTCAGGTTGGGCTTACAGCTTCAGGTAGGGCTTGTGGCGGCGGTTGTAGTGCTTGTAGTAAGTGTTGCGCTTGGCAAACTGCTTCTTGCACACACAGCAGAACATACCTTTCTTATTGAGCTCTCGATCGCGAGCTCGATTGGCCGCACGGGCAGGGTTGCGCAAGCATCCTCTTTTGTGATTCGAGACTTGTAACTTGGTTGGCGCCATGAATGGGCAGAACTCACACTTGTAGGCTGGAGGAGGTGCGAACTCGGTCACATCGGCTCCCCACTTAATGCCCTTGATCACCAGCACGCAGTGAATCTTGTAGTTGAGTTCCGTAAAGGCAGCACCGCTGTGGACAACGTCGCCACGGAATATGACGCAGTCACCGGCGCCAAGCCGGACTTCGGTCCTGCGACGAGGATCCGCCACGACAAAGCACTTTGGATACAATACCAACTTGGTGTTCTCCGTCAGGCCAATGATAAGCCCGGCTTGAATCTCGGAGAACTTCTTCCGTGCTTTGCCGATCTCGACTGCTGGGGTGTCTTGATGTGGATCTTGCTCCTCGCCACCAGGCAAGCTCGCATGTGAAACTTCTTGATCAGCAGGGTTGCTTCGTCCTTCAGTTTCTTGTTGACCTTCTGTTTCACCGGCGCCATCTTCCTGAACTCATCGAAAGTATTGCTGCCAACCTCCTTGAAGATCGATACAAAATCGAGCGTCTTGAACTCGTCGTCAGCCTCGATCTTCGCGCGAACCGTCGTGATCATCTCCGCCGCGAACACTTTCGGCATGATCATGTATCCGTCTTCCCAGAAGCACTTGAGCAGATTTTCCACCGCATCGTCATCTATCACTGGCGCTGGTTAGCTCTCTTGCGATTTGTCGAGTCACCGAAGATGTCACACATCGAAAAACCGATCTGGGACTTGATGTCCCACATCGAAAAATCTATCTGGGACACGATCTGTGATTTGATTGGCCAATAATACACACGTCTGCTAGTATTGCACACAACTCAATCAATCTTCCATGGCCAGAACTAATCGCAAAGCTCCTCGCTCGACGGCAGGCACCGCTATCCGCCTGCGGATCGCAGAGCTCGCTCGGTTGATGGAAAACCCCTACGACGCGCCGAACCCCATATCTCCAAAACCTGGAGACGCCCGTGTCGCTGCTCCTGGACCCCATGACCGCGCTGCTGCTGCAAAATCCGGTGACACCTACGCTGCTGCAGAACTTGGTGAAGCGCAAGCTGCGAATGCTGACGAAGCCTAGCTCAACTGAACTCCAGTGTCAGCTTGTGTACTCGGGGGTAGCCTAGAGTAGCGAAGTTGACATTTTTACTGACATGCGTGATGAAACATTGAATGGAGCTCATATTTTCATGTTGTCATGCTATTTGTTTTCAGCTGTCATTGCTTCTATTCTGTCTCGCTTCGATCAAACAAGTGCCTCTTCAATCGGCACAGCCGCTGCATTCTCTAGGCTTCGCGCAGCTTAACTGTATTCTATATACGTTTTGACAATTCAAGGTAATCTACTTGGCCAGTTTTCGTTTTGACAATTCGGGGTGCATGCAATCTAGTTACAGTTAGCCATTTTAATTCCTCCGTCGCCGCCGATGACGTTTCCTAATCGCTTGAACTACCGCGTCCGCGCCTCCGGGAGCAGATGCGCCACCAGCACCAGTACCGCCGAGCCGCTCAACAACACGGACGACTACAGGGCCGCCGCCCGCGAATACTGGGAAGACTCAGGATCGGTCCTTTTCGTCGCGACGATGGGCTGGTTCAAGAAGGAACACCCGTTCGGTGCGTAGCTCTTGAGCTAGTCGAGACCTCCCCCACGGTCACAGAATTACACCAACAATGCCATTTTGCAGAGAAGCGCCAAGCCGAAGCCCAACGCATTCGATTCAAGTACTCGGACCGGATTCCGGTGTGTATGCTTTACCGGTATAGATTTACTGGTGATATCTAACTCGTGTTTTTTGTTATCGTGGTGCAGGTGATTTGTGAAAAGGCGGACCGTAAGGAGCAACATCCCGGACATTGACAAGAAGAAGTACGTGGTGCCGGCCGATCTGACAGTCGGCCAATTCGTGTACGTGATCCGAAAGTGCATTAAACTGAGTCCAGAGAAGGCAATCTTCATCTTCATCAACAACGTCCTCCCACCCACAGGTATGTGACTATGTTATGCCATTATTTGTGTTATCTAATACTCATTGATCATTTTTTTAATGTTTTTTTTCTGGTTTAGCGGCACTAATGTCGAGCATTTACAAAGAGCAGAAATACTCTGATGGTTTTTTCTACGTCACCTACAGCGGCGAAAACACCTTCGGCGAATAGGCGCTGTCGGCGTGTGAGGGTTTGATTTTGGTTGACGATTTTTTTTCGTCGTCGCTGTAGTAGGCTTTCGATTCTGCGCTCTCAAGCTGGGAGCACTAATTACTATAATGATTGTACTGCTGGTATTAGTAGCAGCAGATCGAGTGTATTTCGCCTTACTTTTTCAGTCAACGGTGTGTCACGCTGTGTCGGCGTTGACTTGGATTTACTGGTATGAGCTCACATTCTATGGCCTTAGATCTCAGCATACTAAAGAGCGATGAAAAAAGTTATTGAATCATCGTTACGCAACTCAGAAACAATTACTGCAAGCGGCAGGCTAACGCCTCGAGGTTCCGGCAACCTGGCCAACGTTGAAATAATCTGGCCAATTATTTCCGCGTGTTTGGCGAGGTTCACATCTTCTGAATTGTCTTACTCTGGCTGCGCGAACGATTCAACGGTGAATGCGGGCACCTCAGTATCGGCGGCGAATTGTTGGAAAAGCACTTCAACTGTAGCTGGCGGCAGCGGGCGCCGCGATTGCTTGTTCGATTTTAACGCACGGGCCTTGTCACGGCAAGATAGCTTAACCGTGACCACCGCTCCCTCGCACCCGACACTGACCCATTCAGAGGTCACCACGGCAATAATTGGCTGCCTATCGGCTGCCGTTAAATGCATCTCATCGATGATCACCACATCCGCCGCTTGCAACGATAATTTAACATCATCTTCTGCCATTTGTCGCCCCATTCCTCTGAGCGAACTCGCATGCACTTCGTGAAATTCCGAGCCGCACACCCGCACTTGGGGAGTGGTGCCGTCCGTGTTTCGCTTGCTTTCGAAAGCTTCACGAAATCCCGCTGCCAAAACCCCACTAAACACGCTCTTTCCCGCTCGAGGAAGCCCGCAGAGTAGCATCACATACTTCGGATAAACCCAGGTACCCTCCACGGTGTCCGCTACAATCTGGTTGATGTCATCTTTCCAGTCGATCAGGGCCTCCATTCTTGTTTGCCGTTGCAAATTCTATTGTGTTGTCAACTAAGTACTGCTTGGTCAGGTCAGTCGATCACCCCCCCCCTCAATCACTCCAAGGTTACCCCCCATTGGCCAAAAGAAGACTACCGTGAACGTAAACCTTTCACACCTTTCAGTGAAAGTTCGCTGAAAGGCACGGCACCCATGATCATCTCACGTTTACAGGTCGTCCGAGGGGTTGTTAGCTAACGTGAACACATTGAAATCGGGATGATCAGCGGATGCGGGTAAGGCTCAATGAAGAAGTCGCAGATATTTTGTGCAATTGGATCTCTGGTATCGCGTGTGTGCTGCATGTGAGAAAATGCCGGCAGTACTGACGATTTTGGCTCTCTTTTTTTGTGTGCCGAGCCAAGGGGGAATTCACGAAGAGTGAATACCAACCAAGCCAAGTCACCGGAGCGGAAGCTACCGGCGCTTATCACCTGGCTCAATAAATTCCAGATATCTTGCACTTAGCAATGTAAATAGACAAGCTGATCCTTTCTCTCTCTGCCTCTTGTGTTGTCTGTGTTGCATGTGCGATAGCCCTGGTGGCACTGGTGACCTTGGCTCTCTTGTTTCGTGTATGTGTCTGTGTGTGTGTTGGATGTGAGATAACGAGTGTATGGAAATTGGAGACGCGACGAGTAGTTATGCAAGCTCTTTTCAATTGGTGCGTATTTCTACCGATTCGCTTGAGATCCAAACAATTCCTGGTGTTTCCTGGTGGACATCGTAAGCACTGCAGCGCCTACTATCCGAATCACCAACCGTGGACCGCTGGTGAGCAGGCATACTTCACAGAATCTCAAAGATAGTGGACCGATTCCCGTAGGATCTGTCGCGGCCATTTTGTACAGATTTTGTACAAAATTGCATAAAACAGCCACTTCTAGACAACTTCTCACCTTCATCGACTCGACAAATTTCTCCAGTTTTCGACTCTGTCGGAGGGTACCCCCCCCCTCCGACAAATTTTCAAACGTACAGAGCGCGTCTAAATCAGTGACCATCACTCCCTCTCCCTGGATCTCGACTACTCCTCACTCGACTCGCTGCAACTACTCCTCTCGCTACGACTACTCCTCTCGCTGCGACTGTGGTTGTCCCTCTCGCTGCTGTTGCTCGTCTCGCTGTGGTTGAGTGCCTCATACGTTTAGCTGCTGCTGCTAATCTCGCTCTGGTCGATCGCCTCGCTAACGTCTTGCTCTGGCTGCTCGTCTCGCTGCAGCAGCTCGTGGGTTTTTGCGGTGGTTGCTTCTCTCGCTGAGGTTGCTCGTCTCGCAGTGGTTGCCCATCTCGAAGTCGTTGATCGTGGGTTCTCGCAGTGGTTACTCGTCCTACGGAGGTCGATCATTTCGCAGTGGTTTCTCGCCACGCAGTGGTTGCTCATCTTGCGGAGGTTGATCGTCTTGAGGCTGTGCCCGCCTCGCTAAAGCTGCTCGTTGGTGAAATGACACTGGCAAGGATTGTGCAGATGGTCTACGCGGACGATGAAGCTGAGTTCGCGAACGAGTCGAGCAGCGCGGTCATCGCCATGGCAGTGGAAGGTGAAATCATCCGCAAGCGTCGTCAGCGAGGCCGGAGCAGCCTTACGAGAGCAGACCTGCCACCGAACCCTCGTCATGGCACGTCATGGGAGTGTATTTACGCTGCTGCAAACGCGCCGCATTCATTGTCACCACCGGGTTCGACGTGGCCACATTCCACTTCCTGCTCAAGTTATTCACGGGTGTTTGGGATCGCGTGCCCATTCCGCGGGATGATGTAGCTTGGAGAGGAGTAAGCCGACCGTCACAGCGATCGCTCTCTGCGGCAGGAGCTCTCGGGCTTGTGCTCCATTTCCTGAACTCCACGATGGCTGAAATATCTCTTCAAGCAATATTTGGCCTGACGCCAACTGTTTGCAGCCGATATCTTAACTTTGGACTGCGCATTCTCCTCGAGACGCTCAAAAGAACGCCAGAGGGCCGCATTTCGTGGCCCACACGCCCCGCTAAGTTTCAACGTTATGCTGATATCATCGCGGAGCGCACCCAAAGTCTGACAGGGGCCTTTTGTTTCATTGACGGGGTGAAGATACCGGTTGCTGAGTCGCTTGATGAGGCTACGCAAAATGCCCAATACAACGGGTGGACGTGTTCACACTACTGCTCATCAGTGTTCGCCTTTGCACCGGATGGGACGATCATTTGTGCGTTGATCAACGCTTTTGGCAGTTGGCACGACGCGGCTGTAGCCCAAGATCTTTACGCTAAACTGCAGAACAAGACACCAGAAGGGTACTTTGCCATCGCTGACTCTGCGTTTCCTCGGACTCGCCAAGGTATTTCAAGTCGCATCCAAACACCTCTAAAAAAGAACTCGCGCCAATCACGACTTCTTCGGGCTAAACGGCGTTTTGATGAACTGGAGGAGCTGCTATCAAGGAACCGAGAACTTGTGTCGGCTAGACAAGCGGTCGAATGGGGAATGCGGTCTTTGCAAGGATCATTTGCAAGATTGAAAATGCCGCTTCCGGCTGACGACTGCGAGTATCGAGCAACTTTAATTGAAGCTTGCGCTCGGCTTCATCAAGTACGCACACGGCTGGTGGGCATCAACCAAATCAAGACTGTGTACGAAAAGGTCTGGCAAGATGGAGGACGCACCCTCTACGAAGAATTTGAATCAATGATATTTCGAGACATTCAAGCATCGGATCGAATCAAGCGCTACTACGACGCGCTTACGGATGCAATGGAGTCGTAAGTCGCTATCACAATCTGCTGGCTAAGTTGCTCGGGAAGGCTTCGAGCACACGCAATGGATAATGAAACGGAATTCTGCTGGGATTCGATGAAGGTCGAGTGTGCTTGTGAACGCTCAAAATAAGAGGTGAGCGGTCTGCGGGTCACTAGGACTCTGACGGGATTCGTGGTGCAGTTCGTTTGGACGGGAGATCTCGCCGAAACGACGGAACTCGGTACTCAGGCGCTCATTTTCGGTTTGCAGGCGTTGGTTTTGTTCTTGCAGACGTCGATTATCGTCGGTCAGGCGATGGATAGTTTCTTCAGAGCGGCGAACGCGGTCGTTGAGTTCTTGCTTAACTTCACGAAGGTCGGCAATACGGTCGCGCTTGCTATCCAGCTCGGTTGATAGCGCCAAGAGTTTGTTCGTCAGAGCGGTGTTGTTTTCCTGCAGCGATGCGTTTTGAACCGAAAGAAACTGCTGAATTTCCCTGCGCTCACGGTGTGCCGCTTGCTCTTCCATGTGCTGAGCCCACACATTGCTTCCACTGCCACGGCGAACGCGCTTGTCTTGACCCGTTTTCGCGTTTGTGTTTCTCTGGAATGCTTGAGCAGGAACGTTTGTGCTTGATCTGACTCGCTTCGACCCAGTCGCGGTTGGAAGAGGTGCTTGGCGTTGCGGTGGAGCCGCCTCCGCCGCTGAAGACTGACTTGGTTGGTCATCAGACGGACACGAGTTCACGTCGCTTTGGCTTTGAGATTTTGTTTCGCCGTCGCTTTGACCAGCTTCACTGGCGTCCGTGTCACTAGAATCCATGCTCGCTTCATCATCCACAGTCACGTTGTAGACCTTTCGAGCGATCCGTTGGCTGATTTCAACTGCAAGCTCACGGGTTGCAGGGCAGCGAGTCTTCCCAGTTGGAGCATGTGGCATCAGAACGTGACGGTATCGGCTCTTGAGCGATTCCGTGGTGCGCGACGCGCCGCCCTCTACCTTTGCGTGCTGCTCGTTGTACAAGTCGCGCACCTGATTCCATTCGTTTGAGCCTCGTGGTAGAATTTCGTCGACAATGGTCAATAGCGCCATAGTGTCCGACTCATTGTACCCTTGTGATCCTTGCGAGCGACCGGCCTTCACCTTCGGCTTACTCGTCTTCTTAGCCGCTTCGCCCTTGTCTGCCGAGCTCGTCTTGGGCTTTGCCCGTGACTTAGCGCCGTCCCCACGCAGCTCTGGCGACGCGGATCTTGATTTGCTTTTGCGAGTCTTGCTTGGCTGGACTTGCTCTTCAGGCTGTGATGACTGCTCGTTGTCGCTCTCCAGCGTTGTGGTCGTGTTCTTCATGCGTGCCTTGCCTTTGCCCTTGGAAGCAGCCTTGCCAGCGCCGTCGTCGCGCATACTTGGTCCGTGATCGATGCTTCGTGGTGCGGAAGAATGCGGAATACAGGAGTGATGGTCGCTTCAACTTCAAAGTGGCTTATCGGATCTGGACCGAATTTAGACATCAACTTGCCGGTCCGTCCTACGGGCTGTACGAGATCTACACGCCAGCTTTTAGATAAGAAATCTGTCGGAATCTAGGCTACGGGAATCGGTCCAGTATTTGTTCGTGCAGCAAACCACATTAACCTCGATCATACTAGACAAGATGATACCTATAACTACACTACACGAATTGGTCGGTTTGTGGTCGTGGCTGGTCCTTGCGGTTTGAGCGCGCGTCATTCTTTTGAGGAGAACTCACGGCTCGAGGAGGCGCGCCGCGCGTTGGAAGCGAATGCCATGGAAGCGGATCAGGTGACGACGCAGAGACAGAGGCGTTCCCTCGAAGGTGCAGTTCTTCACAATGCAGCTTGGGTCGTCAATTCCGCGCGTATCGCCAATCTCGGTAACCACGGTGGGGCGGTGGTCGTGTGGGCGCTCGTAGAATGGTGAATCAAGGTACGCGTGGAGACAAATGTTGTTTGAATCGTACCCGACAGGCGCGAGAATGAAGTCTCCACGGAAAAGAAAAATGCCCCCCCTTGTTCAGCTCGAGCAGCCTCCGGTTAGATCGGAGTGCGAACCTCTCGTTCCACCCGTACACATTATAGCACGTGTCATCATTGGTGGCGACCACAATCGATCCAGGAAGAGCACTCGTGTCCATGATGTCGGCACCAAGCGGAACCGTGAGAAACTCGCTACGAGGTGGTTGGTCTTCTGTGCCAGCTGGGGACATGATGAGGTGCCAGTTATGCGCACTTGCGTCCGGGAAAATCGTTCGGTAAAACCGCTTCAGCAAGCGCGACATACCACGGGCGTCTTGGTCCGGCACAACAACTTTGATACGAACTTGTTCTTCAGTCATGTTCGCGTCGTCATCGAAAAACCCAAAAAAAACCATCATTCATTTTATCATAAAACCAGCCATCGGTTTGGCGTGCGATCGACCGCCAGACGTTGATCGTGTCGTCGTGGACAGCACCGTAGAAGATGACGTAGCCCTTTGTAGCGAATCTCTCTCGGACATGCATGACTTTGGTGAGGTTGCGGGGGTGGCTCGTTGGTTGGGTGCTTGAGACGCAGCGGAATTAAGAATAAGCACGTGGGCATGCATATCCAATGGCCAAGGACATAAGCTCAACTCCACAGGCTTGCGACGCTGCCGCGACGAACTTGAAGACGACCCTTGGTGAGGAGAAACGATAACCGACACCCATTGGCACCCGTGCGTGCCTGGACCATCGATAAAATTATGGTCCATGAGCTCGGGGAGGAGGCGTCCATGAGACGGTTGTGCTCGAGGTCGGTTTTAAATTCAAAGGGCTAATACAGTACCGAAGCACACACAGCGTGCGAAGATCTGTGATCTGGTCTGGCCACCACGATCACAGCATTCACTATCATTTACCCACCGTCGCGAATCAACTGGGGCTGCAAGCACACGGCAAATGGTGGATACACTCACAAACAGAACGCGCCTGGTGCGCCAGCGTGAAGATGTTGATGATCATGCCGAAGATGACCTGCTGACGGGCTTGGATGAGAATTACCAAGCTGAGCAGAACCACGCGACCAAGCGTCGTCGCAGCAATGAAACAAGCACCATCTCCAGCGTATCATGTCGTAGTCTACCGTCTCCTTCGTTTGCATCTCTTGGACAAGAGGGGTCCCGTTCATTAAACAAGAATCAACCAGCAGCATCACTTTCGCGCTCCAGTCAACCGAGCATAGCACAACCAGATAGTGACGAAGATGACTTGCTACACCACCTGACTGTCGAACGAATGCGAGATGAACAGGTTACACCAGCGCCAGTTTAGAGCCCGAAGAAAGAAGAAGCGCAGTGGTGCAATTAGTCAAGTTTCACTTGGAGGCATACGAAGAAAACAACACTGAAAGTTGAGGCAAGCGCATATTGGGATGGAACGTTTGACAGCGAGCTCTGTGAAAGCGAGCCGAAAGAATGCATGGATGGACTTCGTCGAGCTTTAGGAGATGATGGCTTGGACGAATGTGTGTGTACCGTGTGTGATTGGCTGGAGGTTCGCCACAAAACCCGCCGAATTGATGATACCAATTGGGAATACATGAATAAGATGAAGCGAAGCTTGAAAGTGTCAAACAGATCAAACATTCCCGGTGATCTAGTTTCTCAATACCGGTCCCCACCCCATCTGCCAGATTTGGAAGGTTTAATGGTCTCCCCACGAGGAATAACATGCTACAATGATGACACTAACTCACGCTAGCATGGTTTTCTGTTTGTTATGAATGTGATCGATCTATTGACCAGTGCAAGCTTCCGAAGTTTTCGATTGCGAATGGATTTTACGTCGGGAGGATTAGTGAGCATTTGCGAGGTCTTACGCTACCGGAGCGGTTTATGACGCAGCTAGTTAGTCTTTCCGCCATTACTCGTGTGATGCGTGGAGGTAGACATCGATGTATTCGTTCTCATTGCATCGCGTTTGACTGTACGCCAGGACCTCCGATATTGCTATTGCCGCGGTCAATAGAAAACATTAAATCCTACCGAGTTGTTATGGTGGGTGAGTTCACACCAGCACAATCGGAAAAAGTTCGAAAGATGCACAGAGTTCGAAACCAAAAGGTCCGGGAAGTGTTTGAATTCTACAAAGAAAACAATCATTTGTACGCCAATGTGCTCCAAAATGAACCAGCTCTACTTTTCGACGATGTGGATGCTGCTGCGCAGACGTTCACAGAGCGTGTTGAAGATAGTAGTGGCGAGTTGAACGACGGGATAAACCGAGAGCAAGAAACAATTCGAGGCGAGAATGATGAATTCCGTGTTTTTAACGAGAACAATGAGATTAACGTGATTGAGCGGCGACTTGGAATATCGGACGCATTTGTGCCTGCTATGATACAAGAACACCCGGCAGCACCCGAAGCTGGAGACCGTGGAGAGCGTCGGTTTGAAGTTCGCGGGTCAAATAAAATCTCAACTGATGTTTCTGGTGATCTGTTTGCTCGCATGTTCCCGCATCTTTTTCCGTTTGGCCGTGGCCGCCCAGGTGAAGCTAGACCGGTTGCAGTATCTGTTCACGAATGCGTGAAGTATTACACTATGCTAAGCGAGCGTCAATTTGCGGAGGATGAGTTGTTCACTCTGGTGGCATTCGATCGGATTTCGTTAAGTAATATGTACATTCACAATCACTTCCGTTGTCAGCGCTTCCCTAGTCTATTAGATGGTTACGAAAGTCTGACTGGGGAGCAGCTCGGCCGTGCAATACTTGAAAATGAACGAAGGCGCCAAGGATGTCTACCGTGGCGCAAACGGAACGATGATGTTGCTGGACGGTTTTTAAAGACGGTGGAAATTGGAAGCAAGTCCTGCTGGGGCAGTAACGCGGAGAGATCTCAGTGCCGACATAAAGCATTTGCTTACCAAGTTCGATTCGGCCAACCAGCACTCTTCGTCACTCTAACTCCCAACACAGATAATTCACTCGTACTGGCTCACTATGCGGGTATATCGTCCGTGAGCACGCTGTTTGATGTACTCGAATCCCGAGTACTTGGAAAAGCAGAGTTGCGAGAGGCTAGTCTAAGAAACGATTGCGCTTCCACGCGCCTGTTCATGCGTCAGGTTGATGCGTTTATCAAGTACGCGCTGGGAATGGATCCAGCAACAACAACAAAGCTGCCATTTCGTGGACTATCAACAGCTATTGAACGACTATTACGGAGCCCTGATGGTGATGATTTTCGGGAGCAGGTGATTTCGTACAGCCGAAGTATAGTATCAAATGACTTGCCAATTCCTGTCGAAGCTTCTCGGTGTAGTAAGTGTAGCGCACCGTTTTCAAAGTTTGTTGGGCTGTCTATTCCCGACAGTGCTCGCCAAGATCCTATTACTAGCAAAAAGAACACTCGCAATAGGGGCAAACCTACGGAGCCGGCACTCGTACAGTGCAGCGTTTGCAATCATCAATTCAGCTCACAACACCTATTGCGAGGCGCATTGCTGAATTTTCGTCCTGATCAGTGGCCGGTATGGGAACATCCATTGACAGCAAGCGAAGTGAAGCAGCAGGCTGACAGAGAGGCCGTTTGCCGTGATACGACAATGCAAGCTGTTGGTATTGTTGATGACAGAGAAACGAATCATGCTAGCCTAAAAGGTAACCAGAAGAACGCAGACTTTTTCGTTTGAGCTCTCGTGAGCAAAATCGTGCTCAGATGGAGCTCTGTAAGAGCGACGATGACCCGTTTAGAGCCGGCGAACTTACACGCACACATTTGAAGTGTCTCCACCTCCCGTATCTGATGGGAGAATGACACGGACATCCTTAGATTACATGGTTGCAGCATTGGTGATCCAGTTGAATCAGCATTTATGGAATCACACGAACAGTTGCTTGAAGCAATCCAGGTCAACCCCGCACGATGCATATTGTAGCTACCGTTTCCTCGTGATCTGGTCGAAAACAACTTCGTTTGACGCATCAGGAGTGGAACTCAGGCGAAAGTTTGGCCATGAATTTGTGAATGGCTTTAACTACGAAATTATGGCAACGTTTAGATGCAATACTGACATCCGCTAAGTACTCTCGGGGTAGCGATGTCACAGATCGAATTTTGTTGCTGCAAATACGTGACAAAGCCTCAAACAGAGTTGATTCGCAAGTTGCCGTTGCCGTAGCTGCGCTAAAGCGACGTGAAGAGCGTGAAAAAGGTAGATGAACAAGATCCAAAATATTGGCGCGAAAGCGAGTCGCCGCTCTGATGTACAATTTGACAAACCACCACGAAAATGGCTGGTCCACTGGCCGCATTATACTTGTATCGAGGATCGTGTTGCTACTCAAGTGTTACTTGCGTCTCACTGCCTCTCGGTGATGCCATCAGGCAGCTTACGACGGCAGACGGATATGCCTGCACTTTGGTAAAGGAAAGGGTGATCTTCAATCGTCAAAATACCATGCAGTATCTTTCCTGGATGATTACATCTACCGTCCGAAGAGCTTGGAGAGTTTAAATATGTACGAGTTTGCAATGTCATACTTCAGGAGGAAGAACGAAAGTGCAACCAGTTGCATCCTACAATTTCTTCAAAATCACCCACTGCATGAAACGAATAGTCTGGGCAAGAG